>VZRS01004388.1:377979-402607 GCA_013398055.1 Ifrita kowaldi | reverse complement strand
CTCGGGGCAGCCGGGCTGTGCCTGGGCAGGAGGCGCCCGGGGCTGCGGCCTTCCCGTGCCCTTGGCCGCCGCCGCGTCCTGTCGGGGTGAGAGCGGGGCCGGCCGGGTCCCGCCTCCTGCCCGCGGGGAGCCCGCGCTCGGCAGCGCCGGGCTGGGAGCGGGGCTGGCACCTCGGCGCAGCCGGGCAGGTGCTCGGGCTGAGCGGGGAGTGCAGCCGGACAGTGCTCAGGGAAAAGGGTGGAATCCGCTGTTCCGCTCCGTAGGGAATGCGCCTTGCCTAAGGACATCACGAGAACCTGGTGCTGTGGTGCTTTCCAGGTTGCGCCGGCTTGGAGCCTCACTCCTCACTGTCGCTGGGAGCGATCCGTGCGTCTGGTTGGAGGTGGATGTAAAATAAAGCTGTTGGTTGTTTTTTAAGCTTTGCTTGTGGCTGAAGTGGGGGTAAAAAAACCCCACCCTCTGAGCCTCCTCGTGGCTCTGGTAAAGTGCCTGAGGAAATAATCTTTCTTTTTACAGGCAAACAGGCTTGTAAAGTCTTTGTAACAAAGTGAACAGGAACTGGTGGGAGATAGTTTTAAACAGACACCGAACAAGCTACCTATCAATAGCTACGAATATGAAAGTTTGGCTTGTATAATGTTGTTTTCATGGTTACCGACCATTCTGATTTCTGCAGGACTGTATCATAAGAAATAACACTATTTCTGATAGCCCAACGAGGTTATGTTCCACCCAGCAGGAATGTAGGTGCGGAGATTCTCTGTATTCCCCTCTGTGCAATGAAAATCCAAACTTTGTGGTCAGTGTTACGAAAGGAAATGAAAGCTTTTCTTTCAATAACTAAAAGTATTGTTTTCCTAAAAAGAATTAACCTGACAGTTTCTGATTTTTTTTTTCTGAGTTGCTTGTCTTTAAATTAGATTGTTTTACTGCACTCGGGTGTATTAATTGAGCATATGCAAAATAAGTCTTAGCAATGGGTGCAGAAGGATAGTGGCCAAAGTCAATAGTAGCTCAAGAAAAGACTTCAGAAGGGATTAAGAAATTGTTCCTTATACAGACTGAATGCAGATTGGTGTCTAAGGGTATATTGGTAGTTTTACATTTCTCTGCCATGTGATAAGAACATTCATGTGTTACCAGAAGAAGTTTAGCAAGAGCAAGCAAGAATCTTCTTGCTCTTAGACCAGGAGAGTTCATTTTGTATTTTGTAAATGTTTTTTTCATTGCAGTTAGTTCGTAGTGACCTTGGTAACCTTGAATAAGATACATTTAGAATAAACAGGTTTGTATTGTCCAGTCTTACTCGAGATGGGGGAAAAAAAAAAGGCTGAAACCTGCTGTGCTTTGACAGTGTCTCCCTTTTAATAATGCAGTAGTGAGATCAGTAGAAGAAAAGGCCAGATGTGGGGCACTGCCTCATGCCTTTACTGTCCGAGTGCTGATCACCTTGTTTCATTCCTGCCAAGGGGAATTCTGTGCCGGGCAGTGCAGCTCTGGTTAATTCATTTGTGATAGTTAACACAAGTTAATAATAGCTCAATGCATCCATGCAGCAAGAACAGAACTTTTTTTGGCTTCTAGTCCTCCACTAGTCCTTTTACAGGCAAGTGGTGGTCTGCTGTTTCACAGCCTGTTTGTCAGGCTGTATTATTTTTCTGGAATCTGAGAGGGGACAAGGAACAGGAGCTGAATTCCTGCTTCTTAATTTTTTATGTTAAAACTAGTTGACTACTTATGGAGTTGGGATTTTTTTAGGCAGAGATTGGTTTGGTTTTTTTGTGTCTGCATGTGTTTTTTCTTTATTGTTTTAACCAGGGTGCTAAGGGTGGTGTGTGTCTCGTGGGCTGTTACCTTGTGTGTCAATGTGCATGGTATAAATTGTTTGATCCAGGTGGCTTGCCAAATGCATCTCAGGACTTGGCTTGGTGCATGAATAAGCATTTCTCTTTTTCCTTAAATCTCTACTGCTGGGTGAACAGTCCAGCCTATGATGGAGGTAGTGAGTCTGAAGCAGTATTCAGGAATCACATCTCCAGTGGGATGTAGGTCTTCTTGTCTTTTCCCTCTAAAACTGCTAAAGAAGGAAGTCTGGAAGAGGAGGCTTTTTGCCTTATGGAGCTGTATATTCTCAGCTTTAGGAGAAGAGTAGCTTCTCTTTCAGCTTGTATTACAAAAGTGCTGCCTTGTGCTCTGAATGCCTGCTCTCTTTCAGGACCTGAAGAAGAAAATTGGTTATTTGCATGTGGGGCTAAAGTGCAAGCTGGCAGTGAAGCACAGTAGTTTGAGGGCGTGGTTTCAATCACTGTCTGCTTTCCCACCCAGCAGTGAAAGCTCATTTTATAGGCACCTTCCTATCTTCACATTCAGTTTTTTATCTTTAGCTTCTCAATTTTTTAGATGCCACTTGTTTTGTTCCTCTCACCTCCCCTTCCCCCCGTACAGTAGATGGCAAAATTAAATCAATCTGAGTTGGTGACAAAGACCAAGAAATAACAGGATACATGAGTTTTTCCCTTTCTTTGCACAGCTGTGTTTCTGCACTTTATTTTAATGGTATTTTAATGGCTTTTGTGCTTTGTCAGTCAGTAGAGGTGTAGAGCTAAATGAAGCATGTTCAATTCCAGCTATTCTGTCTCTGAAATGTTCTGTGTGCTTCTCGCAGCATAGAAAATGACATTACTTGCTCGGAAAACCTTAGCTGTCAGTCTGTGGAGCTGGCTTTTAGAAACTTTCCAAGTTCATATGTCTGCTTAAACAAGTCTGCATGCATATTCAGAGTTAAAAAATAAGTGTTTTTTTCTGGAAGCTGCATAAGACTGTGTCTTTTTCTTAAAGACTGTGTAGATTTTGTATGTAGAGACACCGGGAAGGATGATGTGCTTATGGTCTGTATGGTCCTAGAGCTGTTTTGTGATGTGCAGGTGATAAGTCCCACTTACAAAGTTCTCTTACTGTGTTTGTTTTGCCTCTGCAGTTTGTCCTGGTTTTCTGTGTAGATTAGATTTTTATATGGCCCCTTTGATTGCTATTCATGCCTCCTTTTTAACGAGTTGCATGCCTTGGTTTTCTTCTGGGTCTGCTGAACAAATGAACTGTAAAAGGGCTTGGGGCAGTGTTCTGAAATGTCACAGCTCTTGTGTTGTCTGGATTGTGCCATTTGGAAGGATTAAATCCTCCTCGTAATTTGATATGGTCAAAGTGGTCATCAAGAGAGTAGTCAGGATTAGGGAAGAGATGGAAGGGAGAATGATTGGGCAGTAAACTGCAAGTGGATTGAGTGTTTCCTTTAGAGAACCCTTCTGATATCAGCAAGCCTACAATTTTATATTGCATAGTAAAGCTTTGTGGAGCATGGCCTTTCAGAATTCACTCTGGGTGTTTGGGGATTTTCAAAGGCAACTGTATAAGCTGCAAAAAGATTTGGGTTTTCTAGTTTGGAAAGGCAATATGTTTACATTATGTAGAATGTGTTTTCATAAAATCTATACCTAGAGAGCCTAAACAGTTGTAGATTACAGATTCTGTATCACGTTTGAGAGCTTGCAGGTTAGGTTCAGTTGTAAGTTTTGAGAAATACAGAGTCAAAAGTACCTATGCATGGGGAGCAGGAGCTGACAGAAATAACTTGTCTGTGGCAGAGCTGTCATGCAGGATCTGTAGGTTCTGATAGGTCTGTTCCCCTGCAGCACAGAGATCCATTTATGTCTTCTTGAGGTAGTCTTTTTTTGCCTATGGTCCTCTTCTTGTAGGGAGGTTTTGGCACAGCCAGAAAAAAGAAAGCTCCCGCAGCCAGGGCACTGGTATGTCAGGGGGCTATGAATAGACCAGGATGTGTTCTAAGTTGCTAAATTGGAACCTCACCCCAGCTTCCAGGGCAAGGTTGGAAGCCATGAGATGTATACAGACATGAATTCCTCCAGGATCAATAGTGGGGTCAGTGGCTGTGGTGTTTGCCTGCTGCTCACAGTGCTGGTTGTGCACACAGGGGTTGTGCTGAGCACAGGGGGTGTGTTTGCCACTTAGAGAGACCTGCGGGGGTACCACTTATGGACTTGATAACAGCAGCTTGGGGTGTGGTGTGCAAGGGTCTGTCCTGGTGTACCAGAGGGTGATGAGCAAAATACCTGCTTACACCTGAGGAAGAACAGGTGTCCAGCACAGTTAAAGGCTGTGTCTAGTTCTTAGAAAGGTTCTGACTAGAAGCCATTGCCAGTGTGGCATTTAATGATGACTGTTGGAAATACATTGTTTAGGTGGTCAGCAAACCAGCTCTAAATCCATGTTTTGTCTTTGATCTATAGAGGTGGGTATTTAGAGGACTCTTAAGGATAGGCTATGTGCTGTAAGGATCAGTGGACTATGGAGAGCACTGGGATTCTGTTCCCAGCTCCATGCCTGACAAGTGGTGTAAGTTTGGGTAGATCACTTATTCTCTTCCCTCTAAAGTAGACAACTGTGATATCAGTCCCCTTTCCTTAGCTTTTTGAGAGTTGTAAGTGAAGGGGGGTATGTGTTTAAATGCAAGAGGAAGAGCTGCTGTTTTTCTCAAGACTTTTGCTTTAAGTAGTGGTGTATTTGACTCTAAAGGAATCTGCACTTGTTTGTGAGGCACAGCACTTTATCGGTTTCCAGTTCCTAAATTGGACTTGTTGCGCTTTTGGAAAGTCAGAACTTCCAATAAAAACAATTGCAGCATAACAGTGTATGCAAAAAAAAAATTAGCTGCAAATTGATAATCTCCCTCATTTATACTTTATAGTCTGATTCAGAGTACAAGACCAGTGGAGAGCTCTCTTGGTTCCTGTGCAGAACTGTGCATCAGGCAGGGACTGGCTCCCCGTGCATCAGAGGGAGCTGAGCTTTGGTGGTCTCTTCTGCTCTAACTGCTGAAGTGTCTGAGAGAATAGAGCTGCTCTGCAGCCTTGGGGAAGGTGTTTGTAATGTTCAGATTTTGTTTGAAGCTCAGTGTTTGGATATGATCAGTGAAGAGCTTTAGTGTGACCTTTTTATAAATACTGCTAGGTAGAGTTATTCCATATGGATGTGGGGGATTTGGCTTCTAAAGTAATGCTGTATGTTACCATTGATGGGGTGACTTGGAACTAGTGAACTGTGCTTATGTGTAAACTTGCCATAAAGCTAAATAAAGGTTTCATCTTGTAGTGGTTTTGTTTCTTAAGTACATGCTTCAAATATTGCATCTGCCAGAATCTCATATTAATCTGTGTGCTTAGAGGTCATGCTCCATTTTGATTTTAATGTACTACTGCCCTTGTTGCTGGGTGGATCATCTACATGCATGGGAAGTAACATTAATCCAGAGTTTATCAGAATTATTCATGTGATTAAAGTTACACTTGGGGCTTTTGAGCTATGTCGAGGATCCAGTGCAATCCACTCATAAGCATGGCCCACTGCATAAATAGAAAAGAAAACTCTTTTTTTTTTCTTATCCTCTTATTCTTTCTCCCTTTCCTCTTGGTAACAGAGGTAATACAAAGATTGTGTGTTTGGTATAAATACAACTCCAGATTGAAATCCATCCCAATGGCCCAAAACCTTTTGCCTTGCAAATGAGATAGATTTATTTTATTATTATTATTTTGGACCCCCAACTGCAGAGACTTAATTCTCAGGAGCAGACAGAGATCACATTTTTGGGGAAAAGTGAACAAGCAGTGACCTTAAAATCACAGCAGCTGAGTTGGATCTACCTCAGTGTAACAGCAAACAGCATGTGCCCAGGACAGGATTTATTAGGGTATTGTGTCAAGGTGTATCAGAAGTGACCTGTAGTGAGGCCTGTAATGTGCTCTCTTAATTGTGGTAAATCTTAATCGTGAGTAAATTATTTCTAGATCTTTGTGGATTATTTCCATCTGTGGGTAGAAAGATGCTGTGTTAATTCCAGGCATGTGGGCTGTGACTGTGTTTTTGCATGTCCCCAGACATTGTGCAGAAAGAAGTAAACTGGGCTGTTGGTCCAGAGCACTCACTTTGCATGGATGTATCTGTGCCTAAAATAAAGCAGGCTGTGCTTACTTTTAAAATGCCCAAGCATTCTTTTCACTCTTACGTGTGTCAAGCCATTTATGGGGAAAATTTGGTTTTGAACTAGCTGTCATTTGCCAAAAATGAGTGCTAAGCCTTCTGAATTTTGGTGGAAAGAGGTATTTGTCTCCAAGCAGCCCATTCTTATCAGTGTGTTTGCTGCTATTGTAGTGATTAGGGAGCAAACCAGTTCCGCCTGCCCTTCAGAGGTGTTTGTTTTAAATGGCATTGGCAAAGGGTGGCTGTAAAGCAGCTTTCAGAGACTTGATGAATTCAGCTTAAGGAGGCTTGAGTGCAAGCCACGGGGCAGGATCAAATATAGGGGTCCTTAGTTCTGTTATAGGTCACATCTTTAAAGACATTTCTTTTGGAGCTGCAATGTACAGGAGTTATGGAGAGGGAGAAAAATGAAGGATAAGCAAGGTGGATTTTCAGTTTGATTTAAAGGATGATGGCAACTTCTTCCTTTTAAAATGCTGGGTTTGTGCCCTGCATGGTTAAAATTTGGGTCAGCTGCAACCCAAGGAATCCAGCTAATGAAAATACATCTAGGCAGGGACCTGACAATCTGGTATCAAAGGAGCTGGTGGGGAGGTGTGTGATGGAGCTGAAAAAGGCTGTGAATGAAAAGATCACATGAAAGGGTTGGTATGGCAACAAACATAAAAAGAAATGAAAAAAATCTGTAAAAGAACAGTTACAGAGCATCTTAATGAACAGTAGTTATATTGAACTTAGTCCACTGTTGGTTCGTGGCCATGGAACAATGTCCTGAGTATCTGGCCTTCTGCATCTTGTTTGTGGTGTTTATTATTTTTATTTCAGTATACTCTTGCCACACTTGCTCTAGTGGTGTGGGTGGTTATAACACTGAAGCCAGGGTTTTAGTCCTTGTTTAGATACAACTAAGATAACAGTGATTGTAATAAATGATAATGGAGAGAGGGAAGATGTAGAGGTTGCTTTCTCTTCCTGAAATGTGGTATCTAATTATCTACCTTACTACCTGTCCAATCTAATATTATTCATTTTTGTTTCATTTATTTAAAATAAAAATTGAAGATAAAGAAGGCAGTTAAAACTGCAGACCTGAGAGGGGGAATATGGGCTGCTGTAAAACTGTTCTGATTTTGTTTGGGGTTTTTTTTCATTGTTTTTTCTTTGGTTGGTTATTTTGTGTTATGTTGTTTTGTTCTCTAAATTATTCAGTAGTGTTTGGATGTTTGGCATAGTGTTGATAGTAGACGTAGTTCCCATCAACTGAAACAGGCTGTGTTGTTATGCACAGAAAACTTCCAGAAATGTTTCTGCTATTTGTCTGTATGATTAGAAATCTTATGTTTAAACTTGGTCTCTCCTGAGTAAGACTTTTCACTGTACAAGTGTCTGGAAAAAAGCTCGTGGAGTCAGAAGCAGGTCTGTGTGTCTGTAGGAGCACATATTAGCACATGGAAAAGAAAGGGAATGCATGGAAGAATGTGTTTTTAAAGCAGGACAAATACGTGATTTCTCCTCTGTTGCTTGTAGTGAGGCTCTTGGTTTCTGTTTTGACCTCTGATATGCTGCATATCTTGCTACATGTGCTTAAACCTTCAGTCCAACAATCTGCAGTGTTGAAAAGGGGAGGAAACACTTGGCAGTCGGTCACTCTAGAGACTGGTGGGTTGTGAGGCTGACGATTGTTGCACACAGGAGCATCCCAGGCATTGGTTTGGTTTTGCTGTTACAACAGGGCTCTGAATCAGGTGGCATCTAACCTGTAGGAGCCCCTCTGCCTGCTGTGCAGACCTTGCCTGGTGTCTGGGGATGGCTTGGCTCAAGCTTCCTCATGCTGGAAGGTGTTGGGGGTTTTCCAGGGGTTTGTTCAACTATGAGAAGCTTACCAAGCCATGTCTGTGACCCTGCCTATTTTTGGAAAAGGGCTCACGATCAACATTTGTCAGCGCTCTTCAGTCCAGGTTAGAGGCACTCTGACAGCTTCTGTAGACACAACTGACTTGTGCACGCTCTGTGCTAGCAGTGCCCCACTTCTCTAGAGCTAGATAAAGAATCCTCAGGGAGCAAGTCAAGTGTGATATAGACTTTGTACACTTGGACTAATTCCA
Source organism: Ifrita kowaldi (assembly GCA_013398055.1). NCBI lineage: Eukaryota > Metazoa > Chordata > Aves > Passeriformes > Cinclosomatidae > Ifrita > Ifrita kowaldi. The sequence continues at coordinate 394,448 of VZRS01004388.1, read as the reverse complement.
TTTGGAACCACCCCCTAAATCTCTTTCTGATAGAGCTTGCTTATACTGTATTTATTGATTTAGCAGGGTATGAATAGAACTTGTCTTGGGGGGAAAGAATGCTTTGCCTGCTGTCTGTGCTGGATATTAACACAAGTGTAGTTGTTGGGTACAGTACCAGCCTTCTCAGAAGTGTGTGTTCTCTCTGTCTCAGGTTTTGTGTTTCTTGTCCTTGCTTGTGCTTATTGCTTTTTCGTTGAAGAAAAAGAGGTAATTTTCCCTAATGCTTGGTTATTTTTTTGTGTGTGGTCTTTTACCTTCTTGGTTGGCTAGCATATATTTTATTTAGAATAGCCTGTCCTTTGGCAGGACAGGCTTCTGAGATGCTTCTGAGCTAACAAACCACTTACCTGGTACCTAGGTGGTTATAGCTGCTGTGCAGAGCAAGTGGGGCTGATACCATGGAAGTCAGAAGGATATGGGTAAGAGTGTGCTCAGTCCAGTGTCTTGTAGCCAAATCTGTGCAGGGCAATAGGTCCTCTTTGCTTGTTGATATATTTAGCAGTGGAGGGTTGAATGAGTGTTGTGCAATGTATGTTTTCTACTTGTGGCTGCATTAGCTTCCCTGAAATTTTGTTTGGAGATTTATTTCTTTTAAAAAATGCACATTTAGCATATCATAACTGTCGCTTCATGACAAGGTTTTTGGCTGTTTTTGGGTGGAAGGAGTGTATAGTTTTACTTCTGTTGATTAGTAAGAATACATGTTAAAAGTGGATTTTTTTTCGTGTGCATTGTCTAAATCTGTATTGGCTTACCTTTTGTTGCTCTTCTTGGGATGCAGGAAATGAACTTTTTTTGCACTCAAGCTTTCCTTGCTGCTAATACTTGTGATCACAAAAGCACTTATTTCTTAATAGTGGCAACGTTTGAATGGTCTCATTTCAGCTGGGACAGTACTGGGTTGTTGGCTGGTTTCTTTGCCTGATTTGAATTGCAGGGGCAGCCTGCAAATAAATGCTTTGAGTGAGATCCATGTGGAAATTTCCAGTGTGAAGATGTAGGGGTAGAAAACCACTTCCTGTTGACAGAGTAGATTTCCTTACCTGACAGGCAACTTTTGAGTTTAAAAGTGCATTATACAAGGTTAAAACAAATCATAGCGATTAAACTCGGAGAGATGCAGGAGTAACACTTCTTAGAGGTCTAGAGTATATGGATAGGTCTTGTTATGAGAATCACAGAATAATGACCTAGGTGGGCTTGGTTTTTATTTTTACAGCTAATTTGTAGTGCCCAGATTCATTGTAAGTACTTGACTGTCCTTTTAACAGGGTACTTGCAACATGTAAGTGTAACACTTCCTGGCTGCAGTGCTTGTTCCTGGTTTTGATCACTGATAAAACAGTGGTTAAACAAATATCCCAGTAACTGGGCTTTATCCTGCATTGCATAATAATGTCTCTCTGAAGTTCTCTCTGTAGTAATCTGTGCATTTCATGTGTGATCGCAGCAAAATTGTGTGCTTAGACAGAAATTTAGCTTTAGCAGTCCATTCTCCTGACGTGTTTGAGACAGGGCTTGTCTTTCCTGAGAAGGTAACTGGATCCAGTTGCTTGTGGTCTGCAGTGTAATGCCATGTGTGCTGTTGACGTGGGACCCCTTGTACCACATCAGTGTATTAACATTTATAGTTGAGTACATGTGCATGTTGACAGGTTATGTTCTAAAAATTAATTGATACTTGTGTACCTACTTAGGAAATAACTTAGATATGTGGTCTTAGACTAGTGCTCCATACCTACTGCAGTCAGGACACTTTTTTTCTCTCCAGATCATTACAGAGAATGCTGTATAGGCAAAAGGTTGGACCTTAGTCAGCATCTTGTTCCAACTGCATGCCTCTGTCTTCTGTGTCAGTAAAGATGGGAACATGTGCAACTGAGCCAGTCCTGGCACTGCGACCCTGTCTGTGCTTTAAAGGTGTAGAAGATGAGTGAAATAAGCAGGTGAAAAATCTCCCCTGCAAAATGGTTTTGTACCCCAGCCACTGGATTTCTTTTACGTGAACCACAGTGATGTAGGAGAGGCAGTGTCCTGAGCCTGAGCTTGGATCTAGGGTGAGCCAAAGGAGTTGATGGAAATTACTCTTGTCAGACACACTCTGTCCTGCATCCTGCAGAGCCCACTTTGTATTTGAAGACACTGAAATCGCACAGGCTGTTACAAATCTGAGATGGAGCCCCTTGAAAAGGAAGGGGGACTGAGTCAAAAATTCAGCATTGTAGTGCAGCACTTTGCAAATGCTGTGATAGGCAGGTGTTGTGAGCATGCTTAAGTTTCCAGTTAAAAGTAGCAGAGCGAGCTACAAGTTGGGGATGGAGCAGACTGCTTTGGAGGATGGATGAAGCTTAATCGTTGGTGCGGGAGTAAAGAAATTTGGCCATGTAAAATGAGCAGGCACAGCTCCAGGGCAGGAATGGAATGTGACAGTGAACTTCATCGGTGCTATCAGGATCTGAGAACACGTTCCAGGGCCTCATAAAAATTAAAGGTCAAATGCTAATGTTTTTAATCCACTCTTAACATCTGGAAGGACTCAAGACCATCTTTGCAGTGTTACTGACGTTTACCTGTCTGTGCTTGCCCTGGTCATTGGTAACTTGGATATTTGTGGGGAGTCCTGGAAAGTTACCCTAACTCATGAAAACAAGGAGAGTTCCCTTTTCCTGGTAAGGTCAGCTAAGTAGCTGTCACTCAGGCTGGCCTGGATGCTGTCTGGGCTGCAGACAAGTTCCCACGATGGCTGCTTGCCAAAGCAGGATGTGATTTCCCAGGGATGTGCTGTGGACTCTCAGGTGATGTGAAACCTGTTGCAAACTTGTTCTTGACACCTTGTCTCCCTGCCCCCTGTCCCTTTTTATCTTTCAGCACAGAAGGACATCAGTCATGGCGGGTGATGCCATCATGGTCATGAGGGGCTTGACCAAGCTCAGCAAAGCGATCCTGGAAACCCAGGCAGGACAGCTTCGGCAGGTGCTCCTCGGGGGAGATGCAGTTACCATTGCAAAGACTCTCCAGGCCACTGCTGAGGAACAGTTCAGTTCTGCCTTGGGCAAAGTGCAGGTAAGCAAAGCTTTTTGTGCACAGTCTAGTCTGATGTTTTGCTTTTTCTCCTGGTACTTTTTTGGTTTTGTTGTGTGAGTGTCTGGGAACTCACATCTTGAATGAGAGCCTGGTTCTGAAGTGCAGGATTGATAATAATAATAATGTTGCAATGCTCTGGGAGTTCTTTGGAATCTGTGGTGTGTGGAAGGTGCTTGGACAGGAATGGGAGGGGAATGTTACTGCAGAGTGTTTCTGTTTCCATTACTGAGTGTTTAAGACACGCTGAATAAGAAAAGTGCTCTGTTTATCTCCTCTTGTCAAAGATCAAGCTCTTGCTAAGATTGGTCAGCAGCTTTGTTATTTAGAGTGTCCTTTAAACTTCAGGCATTGATTTACCTCTCCTGGACTAAATGAAGGAGCTTTTTTAGAGTGCATTGGATTTATCTCAGTGCTGCTTCCTTTCTTGGCAGAATTGGTGCACATGATATTTTTCAGAGTGGCTCAGGGTCAGGTGTTTGCATGTTCACCACTTACAGCCCAGGCTGGATTTTCAGAACTGGCTTTCAAATGAGGAACATAAGGAAAGCCAGACAGCAGCTTCTCTCATCAGAGATGGGGATAGATTTATAGGAGCCTTACATTTGCTGTGCTGCCATCTTTTGAAAGAAAGGGGCTTGTCTGTAGTACTTCTCTCTCATCATCCTTTAGAAAAAGTGTGTAGCTCAGATGATGATTTTTGAAGCAGAAACGAATGAATGAGATTTTGATGGTTTTTATGTAATGAGCTTAGACTATCATGGCAATCTATCCTTCAGTCCTAGAATCTGGGCCTGTGTTTTCTTGGTTCTGTTTAAGCTTGCAGTAGAACTAACTTGTGTGTTTGTTTATGGGGATAGTGCTTTGTCTTGTCATTGTCCTCCTCTTGCACCCAAGAGGAGAGAGGTAATATTCTCCTGTTTCTGTGCATGTTTCTCTGCACAAGAGAAGCCCAGTGAGCACAACTGCAGAATGCTTGCCCTGCATTCTGTAAATAGGTTGCAAGAGAAGCTGCTGCCAAACCAGGGCTCAGTAAGAAATCTAAATGTACAGCATCTTCTGTTTTGAAGAGTGGATACATTAAGTGACAGGGTTTTAGCTGTCATGTTTCTAAAAATTTAAGTATGGAAGTAAGGAGGCCTTCTTGCATGAAATCATTGGTCAGTATTGTGGGCCACAGTCCCCATCTGTAAACATTTCTCCTCTCCTCCCCCGCTGCAATGCTGAGGTTCAGAATAGCATGAGACCTGCTGAATAACAGGAAAGACCATGTTCTGTTTTTTTCTCTAAGGAAGGGGAATTTAATTAATGTTTAGGAAAGAGCCTGAAATATGCTGCCTGCTTGCTTGACCACAGCAGGATTTAAAATCCTGTTGACTGCCTGTAATAGTCATTAGTTATTTTATGATATTGCCACTGCTGAGATAGGTAACTAGTATATGTTAAGGAATAAGTGAACAGGAGGTAATGCTCTGCTGTTGACTCTTACTTATTTATTTTTTGATTGAAAAGTGTTAAGAAATATCTGGACTTTGTGGGGCAGCTTTTGCAAGGTTAGGACAGAAAAGAGAAAAGTGTCAGGAGAAGCTTGCCTGAAGTGTTGTTGTGCCCAATGCTGTTATCCTTGCTCCAGGCACAGAATTTTATTTATTTTGGGATGACAACACATAGTTTAGTGGTTGAATAATGGAATGTGTTTTGCAGTTGGTGGTGTCATGGCATGAAAGGCTGAGCTTACTCTTCCTGTAAGTAGGTATCTGGTCTTGCTTCAGGTGGCTTTGGGCTTGGAAGTGCTCATGTTGTGTGACTGGGGACAGGATGGGAGGAGGGAAAACCGAATGTTAGGAGTTTCAGCTTTTTGTTATCCCTCCTAAATACATCTTACATGATCTTGCAGCTCCCATCACCTGTTGTTTCTGAGCAGTGCATTGCTTCTGGCGAACTCCACATTTAGTGACCCTCTCTGGCAGCATATGTAAAAACAAGGTGTCTCCAGTTAGGGATATTTGAGAAACTGTTAAAGAATTTGTCCCATCAGTGGAGTTTAAAGGCTGCCAGGGATTCCAGGCATCCTCATTGTCGCTTACTGTGAATGTCTGCAGTGCAGAGTCTCTAAGTCTCTACAGCTCTTTACTGTGGAGACATGACACCTAGCTGCATGCTTGTCTCTGAGGACCACAGGTGGGTAAGGTTTAAGATCTTTTCTTAAAGTATTTCTATTGTTGTTTGCAGGAACTAGGCAAACAGCAGGAGAACTTTTCTGACTTCGGTGAGGATTTTGGGAAAGACTATGACTTCTCAGCCCGAGAGCCATCAGATGCTCCAGTGGACTTCTCCGCTGCCCCTGGCAAGCCTCAGGAGCACAGTGCTGAAGGCCCTGCTTACTCCTACACAACAAATGGACCTTTTAGAAACGTTGATGAGACTGGAGATTCTGGCATGGGTCAGAAGCCTTTCCCTCCCAGAATGGATGCAAGGTTATTTGGAGGCATTAGGGACCCTGGAAATCCTTTTGCTACTGCCTTTGGACAAAATAGGGCTTTTCACCAAGACCACTCCTCTGTTGGTGGATTAACAGCTGAAGATATTGATAAAGCCAGACAGGCCAAAACAGGTTCAGGGCAGAAGCCCTACAAACAGATGGTATGTTGTTTTAATTAAGGATTCTCAGTGCTGTGGTTTCTATACTGGATTGTCCTTACTCACCTTCTCCTCTGTTTCTCTCATTTCTTCCTCTTCTGCTATTCCCTTTTTGGGAGGCAAAAGAGGGAAGTGTCAGTGCTCATTATCCCTGTGATATTTGTTCTGTCAATAGCTTTTCAGTCTCTTTTCACACTTACTCCCTCTGTGTCAGATAATCTGGCACGAGCCGATGTTTTAAAAGTGTACATAGGGTTAGAATTGAACCTAAGCTCCTCACAGTGGAGGCTGTGGCTTCCTGTGTGGCATCTTGCAGTTGTAGAGGTGGAAGCCCTGAGTGTAATTAGATTGGAGAGTAGCATAGCTCAGGATTGTTGCTTTAGGGCTTCATGCCCTTGTGTGAGAGTGCAGAACCCACAGCAGAACTCACAGTGCAGATACTTGTTATCTGCTCTGACCTTGTGCCTTCTTCCCCACATCCAGTATCAGATGCCACTGTGGGCTCTCTCACTCAGGATATTGCTTTGGTGAAACTGTATACTTAGCTGCTCCTACTGCTGTGCATGGAGGAACTGTCTACAGTCCTGTGAATCTGATGACCCTCCATGAGTTCTAATTCCATGTGTGGAAGGGAGTTTGGGTTAACATTGTGCGTCTTCTCCAAGTTCAAAATACAAGGGCTGCTGAGTTGAAAGTGAAAATGGAGTTTCCAAACATGGTTATCAGCTCTTCTGTCTTTCCCACCCTCTTGTCCTCTCCTCTGCTCAGTGTGTGTTTCAGTTCATGGTGTGTCTGTTCTGCATCGTATTCCCTTGAAAATCTCCCAACAGATACAAGGCTCGGGTTTGAGGAAAGCTTTCTGCAGCATGAAGTTGTTCAGATGCTCTGGGTTGTGCTCTGACTTTGCAGGTGTCCGACCATGTGCCCAGTTAATCTGTGGATTTCTTGTTTTGTTTTTTCCCCTCTCTCTCCACTGCAGCTCAGTGAGCGGGCCCGGGAGAGGAAGGTTCCTGTCACCAGGATCGGCCGGCTCGCCAACTTCGGAGGTCAGTTTGCACTGCCGCGTTTGCCACGGCCCTTGGAGTGCTGGTTACTGGCTGGCTGGGACAGGGCTCCTGCCCTGCAGCACTGGGTGGTTCCATTTTCCAGTTCAGCTTGCTAATAGGAAAGTGCTTTGCTACAAACAGCTTGGTTAGCTCAGAGCTTGATTTGGGCTTTTTCATTGCTCTTAAGAGTTTGGGGCAGATGATTTGGGGGTGCATAGTAGAGCTGCACATCTTCGTGGTGACACATACCATGTGGGCTGTGCTGTTTTAATGGGAGTGAGGTGCAGGTTGTTCCCCAGCCTGTACAAATACCCTGGTTCTGCACATGTGATTGCTCTTGGAGGAAACTCTCCCAGTCCTTAGGAGTGCTGTTACTGTCAAGCAGAGTCAGCTGGAGCAGCTGTTATTTCAAGTAATGTTTTCCCAACCTTAACCTTACTACTTCTCTGAACAGTGTTTAAATATAAAACATACCTTCCTGGTATTCCTTTTTGAGCATGAGGAGATGATAACAGTCAAGGTTTGATTTACTTAGCCATTGCTTGTAGACCATTTTTTCCCAGGAAGGATGTAAATTCTGAGCTTGTAAGATCAAGCTAGCTGAAACCTAAATGAATTTTACATGCAGAGTGGGAATTACTATGTCAAAAAGCAACTAAATATCTTAAATAATATTGACAGATGATGCTTCTTTAATGTCTTGTATCCAAAGCCATCAAAGGACTTAAGGTGTTCCTGAGGAAAAAGGGATCACAGTATTGCAGGTGGAGAGGTGAATACAGCTAGTCTGCCTTTTGCTGTGGTTGGGTTTTCTTGTGACTGCAGTGTTTTGAGATGATAGTGGCCTATCTAGGTTGTGAACAGTCTCCTGTGGCTCTTGTGATTCTCTTCCACAAAATTTGATAGAGAAGCACACGTACAAAGTAGACATCTTTGTGTTACAGATCCCAGAAGAAAGAAAAATAGCCTGTCAAATGTAGTTCAGATCAACTATTATATAAAAAAACAATTATTCTTTCTCTGTGTGTCCTTTTGTCAGACTAATATGCACACTAGGAGGACTTGGGGCAGGGGCTGATCCTGTGCAGTGCAGGAATAAACAGCAAGTGAATTTTGTGATAAATTTTTCATGCTTGTCAGATCTCTGTAACCCTCTAGTCTGTTGCAGGCACTTCACTTCCCTTAAGGGGAAGCAGGGTTCATGATCTGCTTTTTGGAGTAACATCCCTTTAAAACTCACTGGGCTGTTTTCTTAAGCTCTAGTAGCACACAGGTCTCCATTCTAATCTAGTCTTGCATTTTATGAGAAGTACAGCACTTTTTGCTGTCATCTTCTGAGTTCATCTGTTGCTGCTTGCTGACGGCTGGTGGATGTGAAGTGGCAGATGACCAAATTTTCTGTGAACTTTGGGTTCCAGTGCTGTTGCTTTATAGTCCAGCTTTTGGCACCCAAGGCTGTTGTGTGAGGGAAGGCTGACTCATGCTTCTAGGGGAGGTATAACCTGTCTTTTCCTAACCTCAAGGTAACAAATAGCCCAAAAACCAAAACAAATAGCCCCATCAGACCAAAACCACTAAGGGAGAGTAGGAAAGAAAGAGATTGTTTATAAGCAGCATCTCCAGACATATCTCTGTATGTCATTTATTTTTTTTGGTCTTGCTCTTCTCTTCCAGTTGTCTGCTTTATATGATTAAAATGGCTGGCAAGACAGAGTGCTTGCTTTCAGAGTGCTTCTGGGGGAAAATTGTGTTGCAGAAATGGTGTTCAGATTCTCTGGTCTCTGCAATCTCTTGTTAGCATTCATTGCTTATCTTTCCCCCTGAATTTTAATTTGCAACAGCAAAGAGAAACAGTACTGTCAGTACAGTGGCTTAGCAAACAACAGATGTGGTCTATAGGTAGTTTATTTCAGTTTAAGATATCCTTTGGTAATATTTTGGGACTTTTGGCAAGGGTCTGTCGCAGCAGTACAAGGGATAATGGCTTTAAACTCACAGAGGGCAGGCTAAGATTAGTTGTTAGGAAGAAATCCTTTATTCAGAGGGTGGTGAGGCACTGGCATAGGCTGCCCAGAGAAATTGGGGATGTCCCATCTCTGGAGGTGTTCAAGGCCATGTTGGATGGGGGAGGATGGGGAAATATTGCAGGAAATACCACTGTTAACCTGTGGAATATTAGTGAGCCAGCTATGTCCTTGCTTCCTAGAACATTCAAATGGTTAGAATCAAACAAGCAATGGCAGAGGTGGAGGGTGATTATTTCCTGCTCTACCACCTGGCTCTTTACATTACTTTAAAAATAATTAAGGGCAGGAGGCTGCTCCATATCTGTGAGGGAATGTAGTTTAAAGCAAGTAAGCTTTTTGTGCAGGAGTTCCCTTGTGTGCTTCAGGATGCCATCTTCATTTGAAGACCCCAAGAAATCATTCTGGGAAATAAAGTGGTTGAGGTGGATTTTTCTACAATCTCCACACCAGTCAAACTAGCATTTGATTCTGACTTTTTTTTAACACTTTTTTTTGGATAAAACCCACTTTATTTCCATATTAGAACAGTATTATTTTAGGGTTGGATAAGATGGAAAGATTGTTGAGTAGGTCAAAAACAGAGTCCATATAACTATTCCTGGGGTTCAGATAGCTGAATTCCCATGCTATTGGCATGATCCCATTCCTCCTCCTGTCTTTGCATGTTTTCTTTGTCCTCTCCAGTGTTACAGGGAGTGTTCAGCTGTGCCATGATGTCAGGACACTCTGGTGGGTGATGGACAAATTAACAACAGGAGGCAAAAATACTTGGACTGCTGAGTTTGCCTGGCTTCTCACCTCTTCTGGGGGCAAAGAATGTTTTACTGGAAAGATTGAAGATCATCTTTTCCAACACTTGCCTGTAATACTGAGCTAATATTGCTCTGTGATCAGCACAAGATCCTCTACTGAACGTTTTTGTCCTTTATAGGTATTTTTGTATGCTTCTTGCAGCAGCAAGAGTGGCTGCTGGTAGGTGTATTTATAGTACTAAATAGCATCCTTGATTTTTATTTATTTTTTCTTCCCAGGATTGTAATTGACAAAACAGATTTTTCTGCAGTTTTTTTGTTCCATGCTTGTTTTGTAGCCTGATGGGTCATCAGTTCCACCCACACAGTTTTGATTTTTTCTTTATTTCCATTCTCCCTTCCTTGCCTTATTTGACTTTTCTAAGCTGTTCCTGTCTCCCTTAATCATATTCCTGGTTTCTAAGTTTATTATTTTAATGATATAATAAGGTCCTTTTGCAATAAAGAAGATTCAGGAAGCTTATGGCGAAGTCTAGATTTAATGTGATTTTAACAATTTTGAAAACAAAAAAGCAAAAACCTAGTCTGTTGAGGTATGTTAGTAAAGTATATACAGGCCTGACAGCTGCAGGATTCAGAATGTCATGTGAGTGACAAGTGAGTGTATTGGGTTTGCTTGTCAAGGGTTTGGCTGCAGGGTGACTTCTGTGAGAAGCTGCCAGAAGCTTCCCCCATGTCCAACTCCAAGATAGCTCCAAGCCAAGGCCATCAGCAATGGTGGCAGCACCTCTGGGATAAGAGTTAAGGAGGGGAGAAAACCTGTATAATTGCAGCTGGAGAGAGGAGTGAAACAGTCCTGCAGACACCAAGGTCAGGGAAGAAGGAGGTGGAGAAGGTGCTCCAGGTGCTGGAGCTGAGATTCTCTGGCAGCCTGTGGTGAAGGCCATGGTGAGGCAGCTGTGCCCCTGCAGCCCATGAGGGTCCACAATGGAGCAGAGATCCACCTGCAGCCCATGGAGGACCCCCAGGGTGGGAGAGGTGGATGCTTGAAGAAAGCTGTGACATTGTGGGGAGCCCACACTGGAGCAGATTTGCTGGCAGGACTTGTGACCCTGCAGTGGGCCCATGCTGGAGCAGCCTGTTCCTGAAGGATTGCACCCTGTGGAAAGGGCCTGTGCTGGGGCAGCTTGTGAACTGCAGCCCATGGAAAGGACTGTCATTGGAGAAGTTTGTGGAGAACTGTCTCTTGTGGGAGCAACCCCATGTTGGAGCTGGGGAAGAGCATGAGGAGTCCTCTCTCTGAGGAGGAAGGAACGGCAGAAACAACGTGTGTTGAACTGACTGTAACCACTATCCCCTTCCCCTGTGTTGCTGTGGAGGGGAAGGAGGTAGAGAATTCAGGAGTAAAGTTAAACCCAGGAAGAGCAGAGGAGTAGGAATAGTCTTTTAGTATTAATTTCTCATTATCCTACTCTGATTTGATTGGTAATAAATTAAACTAATTTCCCCAAGTCGAGTCTGTTTTGCCTGTGATGGTGATTGCTGAGTGATCTCCCTGTCCTTATCTTGATCCATGAGCCTTTCATGATATTTTTCTCTGCCCTGCCCAATCCGAGGAGCTTGCAGTGTGTGCTGTGTGGTGATTGTGGTGTTTTACCAAAACCGGGGCACAGGCTGCTCCAGGGGAGGGTCTTGCCCACCCCTGTGCTTGGCAGGCTAAGCAGAGTGATAACAGCCCATTCAGCTCCTGTTTGTTTTGTTGTGTCACTTGCTGAGCCAGAGGACTCTCCTGAACAAAACTGGTTCCAGATCATCTCTTGATGGGCTTGGTTTGAAGTGTCCTGCGTGCTGCAGATGCCTGGAAAATATCTTAAAGAGCCACTCTGCTGGTATAGAACCAAGTGGCATTTTCCAAGGCTGAAATAATCTGCAAAATGCAGGAGAATGGTTTTTGCAGAGGTGCTTAGGGATATTATTTCTCAAGGTGCTGAACCATGGCTGTTGAGCAATGCTGAGGACTGTCCCAAAATGATTAATCTTGGAGGAAATACACATCTTGCAGACAAGGAAAGTGAAGGACAGAAGGAGTGACCTGTGCAAGTAGATTTAGTGGCCCAGAGCAGGAGAATGCTTTTGTCGTACTGTGGGTTCTTCAGAGGGGTGACTTGTTCCTGGTAACAGGTGAACAGCAGCAGCTAAGCCCCATATAGCTGCTTACTCATTTCCTCCCACTGCAGAAAGGAACAGGAAAGAGCAAAAACTTGGAGAAAACTTGGGAGTTGAGATAAAGACAGCTTAAGATGGGAAGCAAAGAAAGGTCCATGTTCAAGCAAAGCAGCAAGAAGAGTTCATTCACAACTCCCTACTGGCAGGCAGATGTCCAGCTGCTTCCTGGGAAGCAGGACCTCAGCATCTGTAGTGGTTCCTTGGGAAGGCAAACACCTTAACCCCAAACATCCACCTGGTCTTTTTCAAGCTTGACTGCTAAGCAGCACCAAACACTGTGATTATAGTTTGAAGATGCTTGAAGCCTTTGTTTAAATTTCAGATCTTTAAAGCTTAGCAGCTGTTTAACCATGCACATGTTTTTGTCTGACTTTATTTAGAATTGGTGTTGACTGGTGATTGGAGTTTATTTTTTTTTTGAAATTGGACAGAGTGGAGCAGTGAGGAAACTGTAAGAGCACCTATTGAAAAAGAAGCTCTTTTTCTAGTGCAGTCTACAGTATTAGTATAGATGCTCAGCTGTGCATATCCATGAGAGGGAAGGTGCAAAACACATTCATTTGTAGTCTGATCTTGCCCACACTGATGTAAACCCAAGCTGCTTTTAAACAAGCTATCACCTCTCCAGCTTTGTTCTGGAAGATAAGAGTAGAATCTGGTTCCTAGTCTTTCATTTGCCTTAGAAGTGGTTTGTCTTGATGAAGAGATTAGAAACTTCAGATACATTTCATTTTATGTCCTGACAGTAAATCTCATAATTTTTAATTTTAAACATTGATCACAGAGCCTTTAGAAGACAATGTGGTGTTTTTAATTTGAAACCAATTACTGCCATTCAGTTCAGTCTAGCTCTGATAATGACCAAGCTGATTTATGGTGGGGAGCATTGTTTTGGAGGTGTTGAGAGTGGGATCAAGGCCAACAGAAATGTTCTGTGAGTGGTATTTAGTCTAGAAAATCACATCTTGTTGATGAGATATATCTTTTTTGGCTTCCTGTCTGACTCTTGGTATTGCCTGCTCCAAGTTACTGTCTACTGTGGGATCTGATTGGAAATGATCATGTATCAGCATTTTAATAGGTGTTGTTTATGCTGTGTTTGAAAAGCCTTTTTGCTTGTTTTCTGTGAAGCCTAGGGGTATTTTTCTCACTTTGTTTAGCTAATAAAATCTCTGGATTTCTGGTGCAAAACAATTGCTCATTGGTGATGCATGGTTTGGCACAATTGAAGGGTCTGCACAAGTTAGCTACTAATGTGAGACTTCCTTAGGCTTCGATAGGAAAACTTGCAGAAAATACAGAAAAATTTAAAAAACCCAAGAAAACCCAAACAAAAACTGCTCCACAAAAACCCCACTAAACCAACAAAAAAACCCAAAACCCCAACCACCTTGTAATGTCACTGATGCTTCCTGTGCTTCACCTTATGCAGGATTCTCTGGCCCAGTGCACATAGCCTGTAAGACTGGAAGTGGAGCTGTTTTTGAAGCAGATAAACTATACAAGCTTGAAATTGTACTGGGAGAGGTGGGGTTGTAATTACCTGGTGGGGGAGAGGAAAAACGACAGTGCAGGATGAGGGTCACCTTGTTTGTGGCCAGGCTTTCTCACTTGAGTCTACAAAACTTGTGCATGTGGTTCTTCCTGCACACGTGCAAAACGCCACGTGCTGGACAGCTCTGCTTCCTTCATTGTGCTGACTTTGTTCCCTGGTTGTTTTACCTGGGAAGTTTTCCAGTAGTGCCTTGAGGAAGGCTTGGGGTGCTTGGAAAGCAGGTACACCCAGTACTATCAGTAGTGTGGGAGTACAGCATGGCAGGATGCACCACTGCTGAGGAGATGTGGAGCAGCACCATCTGTTCTGGTTGCCCACGTCATTTATTATCCAGAAAAATAAATATTTTGATATTGGGAAGGCAGTGAGACCTTTGGTAGTATGGATTGCTGCTTGATTAGATCTGTGCCTCATTTAATCTTTGGTGGCTTTGCTCTGGTTAGTGGAGGCAGGTAGTGCTGCCTTTGTAGTCGTAGCTTCACCTGTGGCTGTGAAACAGCACCCTGCAATTCACTGCTTGCCGGGGTGATAGTTCATGTGGATTGCTGCTGTTTTGTCTCCTGGTCTTACTGTTGCTGTGTGAAATTACTCCCCTGCCCAGCTCCTTGGGACTGCAGGTTACAACACTGCTGATGTGAGGTGAGCCTCGGGCAAAACATGTTTCTGTTCATCGCAGTGAATGAGCACATGGAGGGAAGAGATAGCTAATGAGCACAATTAAATTTATGGCTTAGACAGCAGGGTTGCAAAACCTTACACTCTACTGGCAGTGGCTTCATCCTAAATATATTCTTCTTCCTGCTGTGGTGGTGTGGTGGGGGGTGAGAGGGATTCTGTTCCTTCCTGAATAGAATAATGGTACTTTAAGAACCACATTTGTGAGAATTGGCATCTTTTTTTCCTCTTTTTTAAACTCCATGATTTGAGTCTAGAGCAGGACATCAGCCAGAGCACAGAGCTTTTAACATGCTTTATAAAAGCCAGATGTCCCAGACTGGCCTAGCCTATGATTCCTGGCTGGCATGCTGGGCTGAAGAAGCATAGGAGAAAACTCTTCAGTGTCAAGTGAAGATGACTCCATTGCAAGCCCCAGGATATTCTAATAGAGCTGTTCTGCATTTGAATGTGTGGCTTAAAGTTAGTTACCAAAAATGCCTCTGTGTGTGGCTTGGAAGTTTTTTTTTTTTCATTCTGACTTGAGTCTTTTTCTTCTTATTTTAAAGGACTAGCTGTTGGTCTTGGCATTGGGGCTTTGGCAGAAGTGGCAAAAAAGAGCCTTAGACCTGAGGAACGCAGTGGTAAGCCCTTTCAATTTCTTTCTGTTTTCTTTTTTTCCTCCTCTTTATTTTATCCCCAGACACAGTTTACCTGCATTTCCAAGATTTGTATTCTTTTGAAGGCTGGATGGTGAAACAGAATAACAGGAGGATATGGGTAGTTCTTCTCTTTCAATATAATCCTTCATCTCCTGGCTCTTCTCCCATCTCCCTATGCCACAGCCTCACTACATAGACAGAGATCAGAGGAATATTCCAGAGAATGTGTTTGTGCAAGTGCAGTTTGTACAGCTTTACTTTTCCATAGCCACCCCTGAGGTTGAAACCTATCCTTGCGCCCATTCTTGGATTGTCTTACCTTAACAATTCTTTTTAAACTGTTCAGTGAAACCAGTATTTCTATCAGTACAGAAACTTTAGATGAGCCTGTGTGCCTGAAAATTTTGTTAGTGGTTGTAGTCTGTTTGAAATTAAAGGATGTTCTGCCTAGGAGGAACTTGGAGGATGGCTGCTGTCTTGTAAAAGAGAGACAAAGCACTTCATGCAATTCAAAATAAATGGCAAATATCTATTTCCAATATCTGTCTTTGCTGCCTTCTAAAGGATTCTCATAATATGCAAAAGGCTGTGCTGTGCAAATTGACCTGATCCTCCTTCCTTCCCAGCTTATTTGAAGTTGGAGGTAAAACGTTCCTAGGTTGTACCTGATCATGTCATGGTGGCTTTCTTCTAAGGACATGAGTTGGTAGAATATGGTGGGGTGTGTTTGGGTCGATGGTTTAGAGCATAGAAATACATGGTGGTGTTCTTCTTCAGAAACCATGAGACTTATTCTAAAGTTTATGGTCCCATTCACTTGTTTGCTATCCAGGAAAAGCTTTGGTGGGATACTGCAAAATGTCAAGGTGTGTGACAATTGCTGCAAGCTGTTTGGTCTTCAGCTGGGCTCTGGTTTGGCTGGTATGATTGTGTGTTCAGGTTACTTCCAGTGACTGGAGGGAGCTGATGAAAGGTTGAGGTACTTGTAGCTAGAAGTAAAAATAAAGTCAAATTGTTCCTGATTCAGAAGCAGTACTTTGAGATAATGACAGCTGCTGGGTCCTTGTAACTTTACTGTGTGGCTGGTAGTATTCTGCTACAAAGCCAATTTCTGTCTTCACCCTGGTCATCTTTGGGGGTGGAAGAAGGATGGAAACTGAACCTCTGTTTCGGTGTGGAGGTACAGGAGTGGCTGGAAAATGAAGACATTTGGAGGGGGGAAAAACATTAAAAAAACTAAGCAACCGAACAAAAAAATCCCCACCAAAAGAAATTCCCAAGCCCTAAAACAACACTGCAGAATGTGAAACATATTCCCATTAGTGGGAGGCAGGGGTTGTGGACGACCCAGGACTCTGCTTGTACTTGGAATACCAAGATGGAAATATTAACAGCAATGCAGAGCAGCCCAGCAGAGAAAAAGGATCCTTGGCAAAGAGTTCTTGTTTCTCTCTTAAGACCTGAGGTGTGTGAGGATGGGTGGGTTTCTTTGCTTTGATTTAAAAACATGCAAACAGGCAAACACAGCCCATCCTGTAGAGAATCCTTGAAGGGTTTTTGCTTTCAGCACTTGGGATGTTTGACAGGTTGTTGATACCTGTTGGAAGCTGATGATTTATGTTGCCTGTAACAGAGGTGGAATTGCACAACTGTTGGTATTTCTCTGCTTGCCAGAGTATTTTCTAATTGGGCACACCCCAAGTGAAAACATGAGCTTGCAGAGCTATGAAGTTTAAGGGAATAACATGAGCTTTGTTCCTCTCTCTTACAGCATGAGAAAGTTT
>VZRS01004388.1:279126-377970 GCA_013398055.1 Ifrita kowaldi | reverse complement strand
TTTTTTTTTTTTTTTTTTTTTTTTTTATTTAGAGGGTAGCAGACACTTTCTCCTTGCAGTAAAGCAATTGTACCTCTAAACTTTTTTTGTCTTGCTGGGGAAACTATTTTTCTGTGTCAGAAACCTGCTCTACAGTCTTGAATCCTGCTTTGGGAAGAGTGATTTTCTTGAACAAACCTTGATTAAAAAACAAGGCAATGAGAACTGCCAACTTCAGTGTAGGCAGGGAATTAGAAAATGACCTGGCTTTTATTTTTAGGTGTTTGTTTGTCTTTCCTTGTTGCTTCCTCTCTTGCTGTCAAGTCTGCTTAGATAAGATCTTGGAGCAGTGGTTGTGCTGTAAAGGAGAATAATATCAATAGTGGAACTGAGAATGGGCCAAGAGCAGCAAGTGTGGAGGTGAGGCAAAAGTGAAAGACTTCCAGCCTTTGAACTCTCCTGGAGCTTCTCAGGCCAAAGACACAGGAAGGTTTCCAGGTGACTCAGCTACAGCCTCTGGCTAGTGTCCTTGGATGTGATGTGTGTTTTCCACAGTATTTTAGAGTGGTGGGTAAGGCTCCATGAATGAGAGCTCTCTCCATGGGCTCTGCTCCTGCAGTAATGCACAGCAGAGGATACTGACACAGTGGGAGTCCAAAATTCCATTTTCTTACTGTTCTTCTGACAGTACCAGCCTAAGCTGTTCTTGGAGCAAATCTCCTGACATAAGTACCTCTATATTTCTTGAAAAATACCTCTGCACCCCTTTCCTGATTCCAGCTTGAGGCATTTGTGCCCAAGTTTTGTGGATGCCAGCACCATGAATTTGGGCTAAGACCTGTCTCTTTTGAGAATGACATATTGTCCTGTTCCTGGGAAGCTGCTAGAGGATGTAACTTCTCTCCCTACTGCTGCAATATTAATAGTAACTTCTTGGCACTCCAGACAAGTGGGATGTGTGTATGCCCAAAGGCATGCCTAAAAATTTCACACTCTCACTGGCATCCAGGAGTAATAAGGAAGAGCTTTCTCTTGGTTGCCTTCCTCTTGCCTTGTTAGTACAAACCAGTGTCTTTATGCCTTTAAAATGGAGTTAGAAACACTGGTCCTTTAGTCCTAAGCCAGACACTCCTGAGCTACACATGATCCTGATAGCACAGCTTGTACTTCTTCTTTCCACTGGTGTTATCAGAGGGACTGCAAATTCCTACTGTCCTGCACGTTCTGATCTGTTTTTTCCTGCTCAGTTTCCCCATCCTTGTCTAGTAGCCACAGGACCCTTCTCTCTCTACTTTGGATTGTCTCTGTTTCCATAAACAATTCACTTCTTCAGGGACTTAGCCTAAAACAAATATGTCTGGTGCAAGAGTTGGTGAATTTCTTCCTTTTCCATCCAAGCCTGATGTCCTGGACATAAATTCCTTCTGCTGCCAAATTCTTGTGAGTAGGTGCAGGTTTCTTTGGTTTTTTGTGGGTTTTTTTTAAAGGGCTTAAGGTCCTAATGCTGCCACCTTTGAGGGGTTTGGCTCATCTTATTTTGTTAAAAAGAGGGTGACTGACTTGATTTCTAGTTTGAATTTTCCTGGTAGGCTGATAACCTCCTCTGTTGCTGGTGACCTTGATGGCAGCCTCAGTATTTAAATTGTGTATTTACAGTTTAAGGCCCACACAGGGTGGGAATGGGAAAGTAGAATAAATTCCCAGGAATTAAAATGAGAGTGCCCAAATAAACAGCTGCTGTTACAAGTAAAGAGACTCTGGGTTCAAGGACAACTTTGTCACTTATTAATGACCTGTCCTGGGCAGTTGTTAAGGCACTGCACAAATGCCAGGCTGGACAGAGCCCTGACAGGCTGGCACTTGGCCTGGATTTGAACACAGAGGGATTTTCTTATGAAAGGAAGTAATGCAATATCCTTGAGTTGTCAGTCCCAAGTGCTTAGGCCATATTCTTGAGTATTCCCTTGCTCCAAAGTTTCTGTGGCAGATGGTCCTAAAACAAATATACACAAAGTCCAGTCACTAGTTCTCCATTTGACAGTGGCAAAGAAGGTGGAAAAGGAGTGATGCAGCTGTGAGTTGCACACAGGTTTGGAAAGGTTCATGGTGATTCTGAATTTGGAAAGGAAAAAAAAAATACAGTGGATCAAGCACTAGTGAGGGTGTCTGCCTGCTGCTTGTTCTGTGGAAGAACTGGCAGGCCCAGGCACTGTGGCTGCAGGAGCCTTAATTTCTGAGGTGTCCATGCTGCCACAGCTTGTATTTGACTTCTGTTTGCCTTTTTTTCTTTCCCTGATGAAATAGGTGAAACCAGCTTTGTGATCTGAAGATGGGGAGGAAATAATGTGAGGCACCAAAAGGTGCCAGCCACCTTTGGGTAAAATGTTAACTCACTGAAAATCAGTATATTTTTTCATGAACTTGTGGTGGGTTTTATCCCCACTCCCTTTCCACCCAGCCTTGGAAGCCTGTGTCTGTTTTCTCTCTGCTTGCCATTTACATACTCCTGCTTTTCAGTCTTGTTTCCAGGTCACCTTCTTGTTCATGCCCACTTGTAGCAAAGTACACGAGCAAGAGCTGCTCTCATGCTGTTGAGCTGCCTGGTGATCAGGTATTGCCCCTGGAGGCTTGACTTCAATGAGAAGCCTGCCAGGAGAAGAGGATTTGGCACTACCTGTGTTTGGCTCTTTCTCTGATAAGACTTAAAACTGTCAGGGTTCACTGGCTTCTGGAGGTGGCTTTAATCATTAACAAACTCCTTTATTCTGCTGCTGGCTCAAAGGAGGATGTTTCTGTGTGCAGTGCTGTGCAGGAAGGTATGGCTTTGATTCAGTACTTTCCCTAGGTCCTGTGTGTCATCTCCTACAGGGATTTGCCTCATCATTGCTAAGGACACAGTTTTCCTGATAGCACAGTTAAGAGACAGCTTTTCAAGTGTACAAAGCTAGATCCTTCTGCCCTGGGGAGCTCTAGCTGTTCAGTCTCTAAGGCTCCTTACATCCATTATCCAGAGCAAAATGTGCTCCGAGGATTGCAGTGTGTTGGGAATAGTGAATTCTGGCCCCCTCTTGCTTTTCCATATCTTGCTCTCAAGAGCAGGATGGTTGTCCTGTGTACCCCTGGTGGTTTTATTGCTCTCTTCCCTTTTCCTGTACGTTCTTGACTTAGGACAGGGATTTGTAGAGGGATGTCCCACATGCAGTGCCATCTTGCTGCTATCCCACAAAAGAGATGAAGGAAAGAGAGGGGATGAAGGGCAGGAGAGCAGCCTGTACCTCACGCATCTGTGCTCTGCCAGTGGAGAGTTCTGTGGAATCACTTCTGCAGGGAAGGTCAGTAAGCACTCCAGCTGCTTGCAGGTCTGTCAGATCAGTAACATGCTTGACACCTCAAGGAAATGGTACCAAGTTGTGGGAGCTGCCAGAGTTTAGACGGCAGCTACTTCAGTGTGCCTCTGTTACTTGTCCTGTCCCCTGGCCAGTCTAAGTCCCTCTATGTACCTTCCTGAGAGCTACCAGGAGATGGAGAGGATCTCTGGCTGCTCTAGTGTGAGGTCTGTCTCGGTTTGGATGGTCGGGACAGATGGAGACGAGAGATCTCTGAAGTCTGGTCTTAGAGCATAAGGTTTATTGCTGAGGGATTGGGTACAGGGGGCCTGCTTGGAGCTGCCAGCTGCAGCTAGAAGCAGGCCAGAAAAACAGGAGGCACGATAGTAAAGAGATGTAAAAGGTGTAAGAGAGCTAAGAGAGCGAGGTTCTTGTTTACAATACAATAAATCTTTTTCTGTCTTGAATATTCTAATTTTCATCAACCAATCTAGTGCAAGATACAAATCCTATAGCATTTATATACAGCCTATAAGAATCATTGCATTACCATACTGCGTTACGTTTTAAACCCTAAAAACTACTCTTTGGACCCCTTCTGCCAAGCTAGTAGGGTCTGCTCTGACCCTTGGACCTGTCTGCTAGCAGAAGGTATTGTTCAATCAAAAGGGGATTACCTTCAGTGGCCACACCATTGTTTTCCAGTTGTTCAGTACCTAAGGCCTGGTATCTCAAAGTATGCCTTCATTTCTGTCTGGTTCATAGTTTCCATGTTCTCAGCATCTTTTGCCAGGCAATAAGGCTTTCCTGTTTCGTCTTCCCCAACACTCTAGTTAGCACATGACACACCAGTAATTTCCATCTGCCTGAGATCTCCGGGGCTGTTTTCATCTGCTGTGCCTTTTTGGGTGCTGTTTATTGTTATTGGGGCTTCAGCTGTTCTGTCCTCTGTTCCTCTGAAGTATTCTAAAAACGATGCAGCTGCAAGAACAGTGTATTAGCTGTGAGCTCTGCAGCCTGGCTGCAAGGCCTCACCTTCCTCCTGCTTGGCTTTCTGTCAGCAGGAGCTGATCTGCAGCCCCAGCAGAAGTGGTAGGCGGGTGTCTGCCTGCCCTCTCTGTCCCTGCTCTACTGGGCATTGCCCTGGAAGGTAGTTCTGGGTTGCTTCTCCCAAAGGGACCATCAGGGTCTCCTTCCCCTCTCCCTCAATAAAAAAAAAATTTAAAAGTGGAGGGGAAGTGCGTCTTATGGCACACAATCCCCCTGTTGCATACTTGGAACCGTGGCACTGGTGTGCACATGGCTGCATGACCTCTCTGAGCCTGTCAGACATCAGGCTTTACCCACTCTTGGGGACAGGAATGTGTGTGTTTGAGTGTGTATATTTTGGTCTTGCTCTGTGCAAGCTTCCACCCTAAGGTTGGAAGAGGCCTGTTATTGGTCAGTGCTGGTGTGTTGAGGATTCCCCCTTGCTGTGGCTCACTCTGGCTGCTCTTCTGAGGCGATGGCTGTGCTGCAGCCCATGATGTGGGACCCGAGACACCTTTGCACAGTGTTTTAGGCTGTGCTGGCTGCTACAGTGAGTTCAAGCACCAGCATCTATCTGCCCAGGACCCCAGACAGTTTGCAGAGCAGCAGTTTGCAGCACAGACATTCTTGGAGGCTGTGACTTGCTGCTCATGGCCCTCAAGCCAATGATGTCAAAGTTGTTCCAAGGCACATGTACAATTTCAGTCCGTGCCCCTGGGTTGCAGTGAAGGCACTCAGTGTAGTCCTGGTTTGATTTCCCTAGGGAAGGGCAGATCTCCTGTTGAATGTGAGCTAACACAGTGGAGTGGGCTTGTCAAGATGAGGGTGTTCTTCATTCGTATTCTCTCTCCTTGCCCTCAGGGAAGAAAGCAGTGATGGATTCTAGCCCGTTCCTGTCGGAGGCCAATGCAGAAAGGATCGTGAGGACCTTGTGCAAGGTCCGGGGAGCAGCACTTAAGCTGGGACAGATGCTGAGCATTCAAGGTAAGTGGCAGCACGAGTCCTCAGCTGTGCTTAGTGCTGCCAGGTGTGACACAGGGTCAGCTGTCTGCCATCAGGCCGTGTCAGGTGAATGTGGAGACTGAACAAATGGCTTTCTCTTATGAGAGCAGTGATGGAAATGTTTGAGTTCCATCTAATCCCTGTATGAAGTAAATAGATGTATGCACTATATGCACCACCAATGTCCTTATTGTGTATAACTGAAATTGGTTGACAGTAGGGTGACACTGTGAATTTTAGTGTCTGTTTCAAGCAATTGTTGAGAAGCAGAGCTGTATTGCACTGTAAGTGCAGGTGTCCTGCTAGAAAGGAGGAGGGTGACAACAAGAATGCAATCCTGTTCTTTGTTCACCAGAAGTGGTCAAGGTGATATCCACAATGCTCTCCCATTATAGCAACCTGTTTGTGGTTTACGTGCTCTGTGGGCACTGAAGCTTTACTGGAAAGGCCAGTACAGCTGATAATCTTATCAGGTATAAAACACTTGTTTCCATCCTGAGAAGACTTCAAACTGCTATTTATCCCATTGAGCTCCGAGGCCAGTGACCACAGGTGAAGGTGTGAGTGACATCAGTGTCTGCACTGAACTGTTAGGTTACTCCTGGGAGATGGCAGGTGTGCTCAGTTCAAGCCTTATCTGGATCTTTCCAATTCACCTTCCTGCCCAGCCTGATAGGGAAGGAAAGAACCAGCCAAAAATAGCTGTACGACTTGTCTGGAGATAGCTTTCAGTATGTTTCTGAAACTGAGTAAGCGTCTCAAGTGTTTGAAGTACTTGGTTTGCTTGGCTTGTGCTTCTGCTTGAATTTTTGTAGGTATTAGCTGATGAGACTGGATCTAGTAGAGTATTAAATAACTTGGGCTCGCCAACAAAGCAAGATCAGTTCCTTGTTCCAGAGAGCCCTGACTGGCATTTCATTTGCTGATCAATTGGTTCAGGTGGGTGCCAGGCTGATGGCCACCTGGCAAAGCCTAGTAGGAGGCATCAGCTGCTGTGTCAAAGGCTGCCACCCACCTGCTGTTTTCTCACCCTCTAGAAACTGCCAGGTGCCACTGATGGCTCACAGTGCAGATCCAGGAGGAGCTCCTGTGCTCCTTGCTTTCCAGTGCCTCCGGTATGTGGGCTGAGTGAGCCATGCCTGGAAATCAGCTCTGCAGTTAAACTCATCTGCCATAGGTGGGATTAATTTCAGATTCGTGGGACACTACTGAGTTGTGCCTGATGTGTGCTCAAGCCTGGTCACAGGCCTGCATATGAGTGCAGTAGAGAGTAGCTGTGAAAGGCTGGCTCTGAGCAGCAGAAATGCTCTGGATTTTTGTAACTTGCCTGCTGTCTCCTAATGTTACGGTGCTCTGGCAGGAGTGTCAAATACTTGCTGATTGACTTCACTCTGGTGTCAAGAACAGGCCTTCAGCAACCTCAGTGGTTGTACCCAGCCCTCATTTGGACTCTTGCTATAAGCGTGTGGGCTCTGCCGTGCCTGGCAAGAACACAGGCCCATGGTGACCTTGCTGGGGGACAGCTGTGGTGAAATAAATCAGACACCATCAACAATGCAGATTGTCTGTTTCATGGGCTGGCTGTTTGGACAGGAGGATTTCATGCAGGTCCTGCCACTTCATGGGCTTCTCTGTGGCCTGGCGAGTTTGAATTCACTGCTTCTATCAGCAGGTCTGGGTGTTAATTGAGGGCAGGAGCTACCTACAGCAGTGTCCTTACAACCCCTGATGTCTGCTGTGTCTCTCTGATGTGGGAGTCAGTGGATTTGTTAGGGACCCACATTCCTAAAGGTCCTGCACAGAAGAGATGCCAAGGGCTCCCAGTCATCCTGTGTTCTGGGAGATGTTGGAAAGGCAGCTGCATTTGCCAGCTGAGAGTGCCCTGCCTTGGCTCCTGCTGCGTGTTTTGTTCCAGTAAGGCCTCACCAGTTGACCACAAAGACGTAAAACCTTATTCATCAGCATGTTGTAAGCCTGGCTTTGGCAGAGTTGCTTCCACAGCACGACTGATTTTTGACGTTGCTGGTGAGTTTCTGTACAGTCAACCTGGACTTGCAGGTTCCTTAGCTATTTGACAGTGTGCTCATGAACAAAGAGTGGGGATGGTCAAGCACCCCAGCTAAGGATGGATGCCCTCTCAGACTAGGGGTTGCAACCCCTTGAGAAGTTTATGGATGTCAGCAATAAAGCAAATGACAGAAGTTTATCCTCAATGCCTGTGGCAGATGCTGATGCTCCGACACAAACGGCTTCTGGGAGCAGGAGTTGCTCTTGGTGAGATCCATTCTCCTCCTGCCCAGTCACCCTTAGCAGTGCAGGTTTCATGTTGCAGCATGATGGTTAATACCTTCACATACCCCTGAGAATAGTTTTTGGAGTGTTCAGAGGCTGGGCAGTGATACACCATCAGTGAGAGAGCAGGTGTTGCTTTTGGTGTTTGCAGTGCACACGCAAATGCGATGTCTCACCTTCTTGCGGGTTTGTAACGCCACAGAGGGGTTCTACTCACTGTTCCTGCAAAGCCTGCTCATCTCCAACTTGCAGTGATGGAATGGGAGCTCCTCTTAAAAACTCCTCTTGGTTCTGCAGTGGGGTTTTGTTAGTCCTTTTAAATGCTGCTATGGCTTCAGTGGGAATTTGTAAACAATGCTGAGTGTTAGTGTCACATCTCTGCATTATTTATCTTTTTCTCTCCATTCCTTTCCATCCTTTTTCCCAGGACAGTCCTCTTAAGGTCACTTTTTGTTTCTTGTTTCCTGGGATAGACATAAGGTGGTTCATGCATGTGTATTTGGAACAATAAATTTCTGTTTGAATGTCACAGTGACACGTGCAGGTTCAGTTCTCAGGATCAAGGCCTGTAGCCTGGACTTTTCCAGAGCTGGGAGAGCAGCAGATAAATCTAATTCCTCCATAATTATTTATGAAATGAAAAGTTTGCTAGAAATGGTAGTTTTTCTCTGAGTTGTTGTAGAAGCCTTTGTTCAAGCAGAGGACTAATCTTTCAAGATGTCCCAGCCCCTCCTCTTTCTTAAGAATGTAAATATTTGCTTGATAAATCCTTCTGACTTAAAAGTTTTGGCTCAGCTATGTTCTCTTCTGCCCACTTGTAGTTGCTCTGCCTTTGGGCAGTAGTTTACAGTAGCAGATGCTGAATCCTGATTTCTCCAAGAGTTCAATACTTGTGTAAGTGCTGTTATACCATTGCACAGTGTTCTAGAGGAGCTGCTGCCCCTTAAAATGAACTGGATTAAACCACATGGGGAACCTTGGAGCGTTGGGATGGCTCTCCAGGGGTCCCTTCTGTGGCCTGTGTTTCCATGAGGCAGTGGCCTCTCCTAGACCTGGATGTTGTAGTGCTGCCAGCCAGAAGATGGGCTGGTGTGTGACAGAGGCAGAGCACTCTGCTCTCGGGTCTGTGCAACCTGTCACCGCACCAAAAGAACTAAAGAACTACTTGCAGAGCCTTCCCTGGTGTGTGCCTGGGGCAGGACAGCCTCCCTGGCTTGTCTGAATGCAGGTGCACATCTCAGTGTGTGTTGGAGAACACAGTGCCTGCACTGACTGCTGTGTGCTTTCCCTTGGCAGATGATGCCTTCATCAACCCCCATCTCCAGAGGATTTTTGAGCGTGTGCGTCAGAGTGCTGACTTCATGCCAATAAAGCAGATGATGGTGAGGAATATTCCTGAGTGCTTATCAGGGAAAGGGACAATGACATGTCTTAGTAAGGGAGGTGGATGGGGATTTCAAAGAGTATTCTTTCAGTGTTACATATTTTCAGTTGTGGGTAACGTAGAATTCCTTCTCTCAATTATGTGCTGTCTTTTCTCTTCAAAAAAATGGAAGTTTGGGTCTAGACAGAGGGGAAAAAAATGTGGGGGTTTTTCATGTCCTGAGATTAATGCTGATGGAACAGGATGCTACACACAAATATGGTTACAGGGTCTTGTTGAGTGTAGCCTCCTTTTCTGTTTTCTCTTCTCTTTTTTTAGGGTCTTAAGCTGGTATCTAGATATGTCTACATCCCATTGTAGAAACAGACTTACAAGCCTTAGTCTGCTGGAAAACCAACAGCAGCTTTGTCCTTACCATTTTGGTTAAGTTGCCATCAAGAAGACCCAGAATGAAGCAAACTAAGCCTGCTTTTCCCAGTGTATATGTTCTCTGTAAATTAACGTGTAAAGAGTGGTGCAAAAGGAACTGCCAGCACCACTTATCTTCTGAAAGACACTAAGCAGAGCTAGAACTTAAATATGGCAGTCTGGCAGGGTAGCAAAAAAGCTGTTAAAGCAGGCTGTGATGTTTAATTGTCAATATTGCCTTAAAGAGAGTCATGTCTGGATTGCTTCTGTTCAGCTTGGCAGCATGATGAAAGAGGAGAAATAGCTAACTCCTTGTTCATTTTCTGGAAGATAGCAAGTGGCACCTAAAAGGGGATGTTTGTATTGCCAAGGCAGCGGTGTTTGTGTTAAAGATTTCTGTTCTTTAGGGCAGAGCCTCACAGAGATCTGATCAGCATCTGTTCAGTGCTGGGGCAGCATTGCTGGCTGGACCACTCCTTGCCTTTGTGTGCCATGACAAGGCACAGAGGATGATCTAGAAAGCAGGTTATAGGTACTCAGAACTCAAGTCACCTTAGAGGAATGTGATTTCCAAGACTGAAAGTTTTCAAATCTTTGCTTCCCATGCCCATATCTTTTCTATTTATTTGTAGAAAACTCTGAACAACGATCTCGGCCCCAACTGGAGGGATAAACTGGAGTCCTTTGAAGAACGCCCCTTTGCTGCTGCTTCAATTGGTCAGGTTCATCTGGCACGCTTGAAAAATGGGAAAGAAGTTGCCATGAAAATCCAGGTGGGCTTTACAGACCAGCCTTGTCTTGTTTGAGCCCATAGAAGGGCACGGGAGCTTGCCTGCGTGCTGCTAGACAAATCAGAAACATTTTAATGCAAGTGAAGATGTGGGTCTAGTGATGTCTTACCTAGTGCAAGCTGACTGGAAAAGACTTTTTGGAAAAAAGGAAAGGTTTTGCAGCTTGAGCCAGTCTGAGTCCAGGTGAGCAGGAGACATCCCATAGGTGTGTCACTGCAGCATGGGATAATGGTGCTGAGGAACTGCTTGTACTTTTAGGGCTGTATGGGAGAGTCCCACCTGCTCCATAGGTCAGTCCCCTTCCTGGGATGTGCACATGCCCCAGGCCCCTTTCTGGGTGTCAGCAACCTCAGGTGGCTGTTTCCAACAAGACTGAGTTCTAGAGCTAAAGCTCCTTGTACAGCATGGTTTATAATCCAGGGGAGTGTGGTCCCTTGCTGACTGAGCAGTATCCCAGGCAAAGCTGGTCAACTCATTGGTGGGTTTTTGTAATGTGGGAAGACTTCAGAAATAGTATCAGTGGGTGCTGATGTCTTCTCAAGCCATTTGTGTCCCAAGTACTCTCTGAAGTTAGGCCAAGGTAATTGCAGCAGAATCTCAACCCTCTGGCATCAGCCCACATTCTCCTCAGCAGTGCAGGCTCCTTCCCTTCCTGATGGACAAGGTGAGAACAGGAGGAGGCACCTTTGCCAGCACTGGGCTAGGGGCCTCACCCCTTGCCCTACTGCTGGGAATGACACACTGGGGCTTCCAGGGGTGTGTGCTTTCAGCTGTGGGAGGGAAGTGACTGACTGCCATGCCTGTTGTGGGATTTGTGCGTGTGAGAACCCATCATGTGTTGGGAGCATTCCCATCAGAGGATCTGAACAAGCCATTCTGATTCCAAGGAGCTGCATCTTTGCTTTTCTGTCTGTCCCCTGTTTAGATGCTGAGCTTTGAATAAGCTTTTAGAGGAGGGATGTGTGGCTCAGGAATGCCCTGACTCATTGCCAGGCTGTAGGTGGCTGTGATGTGGGGGCAGTGGATGCTGAGCCAGGTGCTTTTATCATGCCCTGTACAACCAGGTCATCTAATCTCAACACTGCCCTCTCCTGTTCTGTCCCACAGTACCCCGGAGTCGCCCAGAGCATCAACAGTGATGTCAACAACCTGATGGCTGTCCTGAGCATGAGCAATATTCTCCCTGAAGGTAAAAAGGCAGAGACCCTGGTAGGCCCTGTGTTCCCACTGGTGCAGGTTGAGTTCTGCCGACCCCTTTGAAGCAGTGCATTTCATGTGTCCCTCCACAGACTGGGGAAAAGACTCAGTATCCTTAAGTCTGCACAGGAGCAGATTTCCTGCAGAAAGCAAGAGAGGGAGTAGATGTGGGCAGAGGGTGCAGAGCCAGCTTGGGGAGCCATGCTCTGTTCCCCTGTCCTGCTGCAGAGCTGCTGCTGCCTTTGCTGGGCATGTGCCTGCTCCAGTGCCCACTCGGTGGGGTGGGAGGTGCACCTGTGTTTTTTCTGACCATGTGTATGCACACGCCTGCCAGAGTAACCCACACTTGTCTCTGTGTGCTCTCTATAGAGACAGACCCATAGGGATTCTTGACTAAGTATAAAGTGCCTGGGAATACTCACTTTTGATGCCTTTCTAGGCTTGGAGCATGGGCAGTGTTCAGGTGAGGGAGTTTTGCTTTGTCCTGTGATTTTCTGGTTCATTTGGCAGAACTCATTCTTTTCCCTGTTTCCTTGTAGCCCTCAATGCCTGTCTTTCTGTGCTCTTCCCAGACGTTCTCTGTTCTTTCCAATCAGAGTTGTGGACAACTGTCAGTCTTAGAACTTGCTCAGTGTCCCAGCACATGGATAAGTCATTTTTCCCACAGGGAGTGCAGGACTTACTATTCCTTTTTCCAAATACCTGCCTGAAGTAGGTGTAAATCTCAGTGGGACTGTAAAAATGCTGCTCTAAAATCAGGCTGGATGCTGATAAAATCTGAGACTGTTCTCTGTGGTGGCTGGGCAGGGCCCTGCAGGGGTTGCTGCACCCCCAGCTGTGTCTGGCCCAAGAAGTAGATTGGTTTTCCAGCTTCAAGACTAAGAAGACTGGGCTTGGCATCTCAGGCCCTGGGCTACGTGCTGCTGCTGCAGTGCGCTGTATTAGTCATGCTGACTGTTTCCACCTGGCAGTGCCTGCTCCCACGTGGAGGCAGATACAATTTGGAGCCTTTTTCTGCTGCTTTTGCCCAGTGTTTGGGTGCTTGTCCTTGGTGTGTGTCCCTGCACAGCCATGCCGATAGCAGGAACAGACAGCTTGGGTTGTGGGGTGGGAGCTGGGAGAGGACAGAGCTCTGCTCCGTGGAACAGTGGTGTGGATGTACCTTGACTTAGGAGCAGCTGTGTAGCCTGGGATTACTGCACAACCTGCATCCAGTGGGAAATACACCTTGGCTCTCTGGGGCCTCCTGAACTCTTCAGCTCAGAGTTGGCTGGATAGCAGGCTGCTCCTCAGCTGCAGCTCTGGAAAGCTTAGCCTGAGGAGATCCTTTTTTCTAAGCCTGCTCTCTCCTCTGCTGTTTGACCTTCAGGTTTGTTCCCGGAGCACTTGATTGAAGTCGTGAGCAGAGAGCTGGCCCTGGAGTGTGACTACCTGAGAGAAGCTGCCTGCGCAAGGAAATTCCAGTATGTTCCCACCAGTGCCTTCAGCCCCTTCTCTGTGTGTGTGTGTGAAAGGCAGGAGAGGTTGCTCAACTTCAGGGATGGTGGGGAGCTGACTGCTGTGCCCTGCCATGTGGCACAGGGAAAGGGTGTGTGCTTGTGGCCTGAGCTGTCTCCCAGAATCACCACCTTGTCTCAGCTGGGCATGGCTTCAGTCAGCTGAAATGGGATCACCTCTCCTCTCTCCTCCCGTGCAAGTCTGTCTGTTCTGCCACACGTGAAGGTGCTGCAGTAACTCCTGAGGCTGGGTCACAGTGCTCTTCTGTGTGTTCTTCTATCACCTGTTGTGAACTTCTCCCATCCTTCAGCCTAGGAGGTTTTCAGTTCAGCTCTCTTACAGCAGTTACCACCACCAGTGCTGCCTGCTCCCTTGGCTTGCCATAGCACCCGGATTGTTTTTACATGGTGGCTGGGTGCTCTTCCTGTCCTGCTGCAGAACTGCCCTGTGGCATCGCTCCCCTTGGCAAAGCCCTTTCTTCCATGTGTGTTGTCTGGCCCTGAAGCCAAGTGGGGTGAGCAGAAGAGCCCAGGTGCCCCTTGATGCACCAGCCTGGAGCCTTCTTAGTTATCACTGCTCTGGCAGGAGATGTGACCTCACGAGCTGGCAGCAGCTGTAAGGCACTGGCAGGATTTCTGCTGAGTTAATCCCTACTGTAACTGCTGAGGAAAATATCCTGGCAGCCCCAGCCAGGGTGTGGGGAGAGGCTGCTGAAGGGCTGTGTGAGGTGTTGCTGATGGGTCTGTCTGCTCTCAGGGCTCCTAAACCTTTTCCTCTCCTTTCTCCATCCCTAGGGAGCTGCTGAAAGACCATCCCTTCTTTTATGTCCCAAGAGTAATAGATGAGCTGTGCAGCAAGCACGTGCTGACCACAGAGCTAGTGTCTGGCTTTCCCTTGGATCAAGCTGAAGGGCTGAGCCAGGAGATTCGAAATGAGGTAAAGTGAGGAGGTTGTGCTTCTGCCCTTGCTCAGAGCCCTGTGCTCGGCCTGCCCGTGACTGCCAGACCGGGGCATGCCTCGTGGCACAGCAAACCCTGAGCAGGGCTGGAGTCAGGGACTGTCTGGAGCCTCTAGAAGACTTGTTTAGGGAAGGTGGCAGTGACACTGGAGTGTCTCTCTAGGCTTGTTTGGGCCTTGCAGGCACCAGCATTCAGCAGGGAGGGCTTGGAGGGGGAGAATGGCAAGGGCAGCTGAAGGGGAAGTAGCCTTGCTGTGTGATGCCATTTCTGATGACCTTAAGTTTGGGAGGGACTGTCAGCGAGGGAAAAGGGGTCTTAAACAGCTGCTCTTCTGGGCAGGATTGCAGCATCATCCCAGTGCAAGCAGTTGGGTGTCATCTCCTGCAGGACTGGCCTGTGCTGCACAGGGCTGCTGGAAAAGTACCTGTCAGTAAACAGGAGCAGGGCTGTGGGGATAGGTAGGCGTTGGTGCTGAATATAGCCAGGGATTGGAGTGCTGTGGTGGGACAAGCAGCTGTTCTAGTAGCAGAAATAACTGTCCTGGTATTTGGATGTGTGTGTGTATGTGTTTCTTGGTGTGAGCTGTCAGCTGTTAGCAGGTTACTGGGGAAGAGGGCAGAGTCTGTTCCTCTAGATAAACAAATCTCAGTGTCACATTAGATTTGAAACTGTGCCAGACCTGGCTGCCTGTTCTTAGGGACTGTCCCCTGCAATGAGCTGCTCTATCACCAGGACTCATTTTAAAAGGCTATGAGCTGGGGTGCTGCTGCAGGAGCAGCCCTTCTTTCCTATAAGCAACAGGCCTGGCTGACCCTCTGCCTTCTGACCCAAATGGCAGTGTCCTGTAGCAGGGTCTGCCTTGCAATTTGGTGCTCTCCTCCTTCCACCTTGGATGTGATGTTTCACTCAGCTTTGCAGAAGCTGGAGAGGGGCAGAGTGAGGCTGGCAGTTCTGCTGAACAGGCTCCAGCTTAGCAATTCTCACAGAAAAGCTCTGCTGGAGTATGTAATACAGCAGGGGGCTCTTCAGGGACTGCTCCTCTTGCTTCTCTGTGCCTGTTGGTCCCGAGGTGTGGCTCTGCTGCTCCTCCCTCGTGCTGGGTCAGTGCTGAGCCCACAGAAGGGGTACTTGGTGGGTCTGTGTATCATGCAGGATTCCCATTCTTGCAGCCACCCCGGGTGTAGTCAATGCTGGGAAATTAAAAGGCAGAACCAAAATGCAGTTGGACGAGCACTGGAGCATCTCTGCCATCTGCTAAGGATGTCCCATGGCAGGTGTGGGCTGGCAGTTGTTGAGAGGTGCTCCTTCACCTCTGCAGGAATTTGGCAGCATAGAGCAGGTGGTTCCTGCTGGTGTGGTGATATGTTCCCTGTTTGCTGATGGCTGCTCTAAGTTACAGGTGTGAGTAGGGCTTGCTGCCTTCCTGACTTGTTTCTTGTCTCTCCTTGTTCTGGAAGATCTGTCACAACATCCTGGTGCTGTGTCTGCGGGAGCTGTTTGAGTTCCGGTACATGCAGACTGATCCCAACTGGTCAAACTTCTTCTATGACCCTCAGCTGCACAAGGTAAGCCCAAGCAGCCACTGTTCTGCCTATACAAACACTGGTTTTCACCAGATTTCCATTATTCCCCACTCCCAGAGTTTAATGAGTCCTTACTGAGGTTCTCTCAGATTCCTGTCCTTGAGGCATGGGCAGATAGCACAGGGAAACCTCCCTTTGCCACTTGCCCTCACTAGGGCTCGGTAGGAAAGCAGGGCTGCTGTAACCCTGGCCCTGGGTCAGTCACAGCCACTTCCTTAGTAGCCTCAGGGTCTGTTTTGAAGGTGCTCAGTGGGAAGCTGCAGCTGGCAGACCAGGAATAAAGGAGTGTGAGGGGCAGTTGGGATGCAGAGGAGAGCTCTGGGAAAGCCAGCTGAGCTTCCTGAAGACATCAGGAGCATTCTTAAGATCAAGTTCTACCAGAATGGTTGACTCAGTAATACAGATGGGTTTGTCCATTTCCAGGTGGCCCTGCTGGACTTTGGAGCAACACGAGGGTTTGATGAGAAGTTCACAGATGTCTACATAGAGGTGAGGACTTGCACTGTGTCCTAGAGAGCTGCACTTGATTTTGCAAATACTCTTATCTCTCAGCTGTTATCACTTTGTACTCGAATACACTTTTTGGGTGTGGAGGGAAGCAGGGCTGGAGGCAAGAGAGCGATCTCTGTTCCTGTTTCATCCCTTGCCATGGCTGTCTGCACGTGTGCTGCAAGCTGCTGGCTCTCTGAGTTGGGATGTTCACAGAAGTGAACTGCAGTGTTGCTTGCTGCTGGGGGGCTTGGGCAGCAGGGTGTATCAGAGCACCCAGAATTCTGTGGGTTTTATATGAAGGTATGCAGGAATCGCTTGTTCCCTGCCTCTTCCTCAGATTTCTAGCTTTTCCACAGATAAATTGATGCGAAGTCAAATGTGCTTCCTTTGTGATCACCATGTTCTGCACGTGGTTAACTGAGCTGCCAGGGCCAGCAGTTGCCACCTAAAGCTGCTCACAGTTGGCTCTGCTATTTCTTTGGGGGAGGAGCTATTTGTGAAGCTTTTTTGCTGTCCCTTACATTCTCTGGGCCATGTGTAGCCCTGTTGGGAAGAGCTGTATCTTTTTGCCAGTGGCTCTTAACCTGCCCAGCATGCAGGCCCTGAAGAGAGGGCAGAGGCAAGGGAGTGAGCAGGTGGGTGATGTTGACATGTGCTCCTGTGGCCTGTGTGGCTGTCCTGTGCTCAAAGCGTTGTTCAGTCACCTCTTGGCTTTCCTGAAAGTATTCCTCCTTCTCAGGTAATCAAGGCAGCTGCTGACATGGACAGAGAGAGAGTGCTGAAGAAGTCCATTGAAATGAAATTCCTCACTGGCTATGAAATCAAGGTATGGAGCAGAAAGGTCTGATTTTGGTGCTGGCCACTGATAAGGTGGTTGTGGATCTGTGAACTTCCCCAGATTTCTTGATGTGGTAAAAGTGTCAGTCCAAAAGCCCTGTTGATAAGGATGAGGGAGGAGGGTAAAAAGGGTTTTGGCTTTTGTTCTCACTTCCTTTTGGGAGCAGGAAGAGTAATGTCTTCATTAGTAGTTTTGACGCTTCATAGTGTCAAAACCACTGTCCTTCCTTCTCTCCCCCTGCAAGACCCTGCGGGTGATGACAATTCCTGGAATTTCATGACTGGGAATATGGTCTTGTGGAAGGTTTGGTTGCTTAAAACTGTATGAACTAAATGTTACTCAGTCATGCTGGGGGCTGGAGGTTCCCTTGGTCATGGACAGGGCTATTTCTCCTGAGCTGCTGCTGTTAGCACTAGCATTTCTTTTCCTCCCTGGTGGTTGTCATGGCTAGTGATGTTACTTATCCCTCTTTCCTTTTTGGCAGGAAATGGAAGATGCCCACTTAAATGCTGTCCTCATCCTGGGAGAGGCTTTTGCATCTGAGGAGCCTTTTGATTTTGGCAACCAAAGCACCACTGAAAAGATCCATGGTTTAATCCCAATCATGCTGAAGCATCGGCTCATCCCCCCGCCAGAGGAGACCTACTCTCTTCATCGGAAGATGGGGGGCTCTTTCCTGATCTGCACCAAACTGAAGGCCAAAATTCCCTGCAAAAACATGTTCCAAGAGGCATATAGCAAATACTGGAGCAGTAGGGGTAAGAAGCCAGAGGAGTAGTAAGAATGAACTTGTCTTGTTCCGAGGGCCCAGTTCAGCTGAGCCTTGCAGAGAGCGTTCTAAGCCTCCCCTGCGTTGCTCCCCAGCTCTCCATCCTCTTGAGATGCAGCAGCCCCGTGCCCTGGAAGCCAAGTGGGCATTCCACGAGGACAAAGCTGCTCTTTCCTGCTGTGTCTGTCCTACCTGGACTGCCAGCACAGCCTGCAGCTTGCAGGAAACTCTGAGTGCTTCTGTGCTGCTTCAAGGTACCAGCTGACAACCTTGAATGCATTTCTAACATTGTGATGGTGGCTGCATATTGAGAGCGTTTTGTAACAAGTAGGGGAAGAAGGACGAGAGCAGAATTTAATATTGAAATTTATTTGTAATTCTCCACAAATTGTTTTTTAAAAACCTTCCCTCTTTCAAGCTGAGGTGGAATTCAAGTAGTTTTCGTACTGTGAATTTATAGAATGAAATACCGAGGTGTTCCCTACCACAGACACATCCAGCACCTCCCCCATGTTTTTGTAAGTCAAGTGGTGGCAGTCTGAGAACCCTCCTGGCTTTTACTGACATTGATTTAATGCAAGGGGTGTGTGAGTAGAAGTTTTATGCTTTCTGCTTCTTTTTGGCTTGCAGCTAAACATAGGAAATATTTTAAAAGTCTGAGAATTAAGTGCCAGTCTCTTTTAAACACACACACATACACACAGTCACAACCCATCTCAGTTCTGGGAGTCAAATATGTAATCAGCAGAGCTATATCTGAGCACAAATAGTGGGATTCTGCACTGCCTGGTAGGTCTCAATTTCCTGAGGGTGAGTTAGATAAGCTACAACTCTGACACCGACTGCTTGCTGGACTCCTGACTAAGACCCTCCTCTGTGTGTTTCTCTGTAAGGCAGAACTTGCAGCAAGGCAGACAAACATCTCCTGTCTCTGGTGAGCAGCTCCAGCTGAAATGTCACACAGTTCAAACCAGACGCACAGTTTTAAACTCTTGGAGTCAAGCTAGGAAATTGACTTTTGTAGGTTTTTGTACCAAGCCTGTACCTGTACGACTTCCTGATGTCAATAAAAAAGTGCTTGTGCGGTGGGGCTGCCGCCTGTGGCTGTGTCATCTTCTGCTGTGGGAATACACACTCAGGCGGGCAGTGGCCTCTTCTGGGGCATAAACAGCAGCTGAGCAGAAGCAGCAGCTCCCAGGTCTCCTCTTGCTGCAGTTGTTTGCTCGAGGAATTGCTACTACCCTTGCCAGGCCATCCACCTGGGGCCTGTTGCTGCCTCCATCATTGCAGCTGTGGCACTGGTGCTAACTGTGATGGTGACACATTTACCAGGAGCCAGGACCTCAGCCTCAACGCTGTCTTGCCATGAAAATCCCTGATGATTTCTTTGTTTTCTAGTCGTCCTTTGTTTCACTCTGTTAGCAGTCTCCTGAATACAAGTGTCTTTGCCTTTCCTCCACTTGTGAAGGAGAGGCTGTTGGGAGCTGAGGCTTACCTGGAGCTCCTAAGGCAGGTGTCCTTGTCCAGCAAGTGCAAGGTATTTACCAGCAGGTTCAGCTGGTCCTACTCAGTTAACACAGCCCAGAAATGCCCAGGTTGTCTGATCTTACACTTGAGGATGTGTGAAATCCTGACAGCTGATGCTACCAGAGGGAAAGAGCAGGTAAGTGAATAAATGGTCTCTCTCAGGAGGCACCTCTGAGAAACAGGAAAAGAGGTTATGGTATTACCTTTATTCCAAAGCCATAAACATATAAGCCACTTCATTTAAGACTTCAATGAACAAGATGCAGTGCAGTTTAATTCAAAATACTGGTCAGATTATTCTTAACCTTTTGAGAAGGGTTAACTCTGCTGTTCAGTGAAGTAATAGTTTTGCATCAAGTACTTTATCAGTGTACAAAGACTAACTCTCCTTGTTTTGAGTTCTGATAGACATAGTTTAGTTTTTCTCCTTTGGATATAGACCTTGCAGCTGTAAAAACAGCGGAGTTGTTTGAGCTGTTAAATGCTTATGTTAAAGTTTAAAAAGTAAAGTATAAAAAGCTGACAAGGGAATTACACTAGGTGAGCTTGAGAGCACATTTTCTGAAACTGAAGATTCAAGGCCAGCACGTTCAGAGAACTTGCAAAGGCGGCAGAATAAGCTGGAGCACTACAGTTCACTTTTCCAGTAAGCACTCGTTCCTGTGAACCCAGATCTTGTGTATACCATGCTGGGGCAAGAGTGCTCAACTCCTGGCAAACACTCCTCTTCCCAAGAGTGTTTAGGAATAACATCCAGCTGAACAGTGGAGTTGTTTTGCATTTGCAAGAGGGTAGCAACTCCCAGAAGCTGAGATGTTGCTTTATTAGGAGAGCTAATTAGAGCTCTCAGTCCCTAATTCTCCTGGCCTTTTGTGTATGCTCTAAAAGCATTAATAATGGCTGTAGCTTTGTCCAGAGAGATTCATGACAGGAGAAATTGCATGTCAGAGGAACAGCCGTGCAGAAAACGTGAGCTGGAAACTCTGGCTTTGAGTCAGAGAAGTTGTGACATTGTACAGTGAGCAGGAACACTTGATCCATGCCAGCCACTGTATTTGCTTGAACTACACTTGCAGGTTGAGGATGTGACTGTTTCTGTCCTGCAGGAAGCTTCACCGTTCTAGAAAAATCTCTTGTGAAAATATTTCTTTGCACAGGGCAAGCTGAAGGTTAAAGCTGCCTCTCTGGTCACAGTGATTCCATTCTAAAGGACCAAGATTCAGGCTACCTCTGGTAGCAGTTATTTTCCTACCTCCTTTTTTTAGTCAACTTGGCTGCTGCATTAAAACAGAAAATGAATGCTGAGGAGTGGAACATGCAGTTCAGTTTCTACTTTCCTAATGCCCAGATCCCTTACACCACAAGGCCCATTTCCCAAGACCTTCCCAGCTGTGCTGTGCAGCTGGCCCCCTGGGAAATCAGAAATAAAGCACTGATTGAAAAGTCAGAGCACAGGAACCAGGGGATGGTCCCAGAGCTACAGCAGCTGCCTAAAGGGGACAAGCCATGGGCTTAAATCCACATGAACTGGAGTGAAGGGCTGAGACAGTCATCATTTTGACTGAAGGAGAGGGACAGGAGCAAGACAGACCAAGGCCTTGAAAGAAGTGGGAATCATGGTGCCTGTTCCTGGAGGGGATTGCTGGTAGGCTTTGGTGATGGAAGGATGCCCAGGCTGCCACTGCTGGTAGTGTGGGATGAGTAACAGCACAGTCCTGTATTCCTGCTGCAGGGGGGTGACTGAAGCAGGTACCAAAGCTAGGACTTACCCAGAATCACTAAGGTTGGGAAACACCTCTAAGATCATCAAAACCATCCCTCAGCCCAGCACTGCCTTTTTCACCATTAAACCATGTCCTTAAGCACCATATCCACACATCCTTTGAACACTTCCATGGATGCTGACTCCACCACTTCCCCTTGCAGCCTGTTCCCATATTGCACATGCCTTCCTGTGAAGAAATTTTTCCTAATATCTAATCTAAACTTCCCCAGGCACATTTCCAACATTACACCAACAGGGGAATGAATGAAGAGGAAGATGTACCAACACTCTTTGGTACAGGGAAAATTCCAGGCTGACTTGTGAGGAACTGGTAGATTATAGGAAAGGGTCAGGGCACATGCAAAACTTCACAGGTATTCTGAGATTTACTTAGAGGTGTATGAAGGTCAGTGTGATGTTGTAGCTCAGAACTAACCAACAATCCAGCCTCTAGCACCAGGACAGCTGAAACGTTTGATGTGTAACTACAAATGAAGGAGGAACATCAGAAACACTGACTACAACTCTACACCTATTTCTTAGGTCATCGCAGCACAGGTGACCTAAGGAAAAGGTCAGGAAAACTGTAGTTCAATATAGCAAAGTATCCAGTGACTTTGTATTTTCAAAAGGATCTGGTCATTTTTTCTGAAAGCTGTTAAAGGGAAATAGATTTCCTCACATATTCCTTTTCTTCCCACTGTGCACGTGTGCAGATGTGTTAGAACCAGCGTGTTGTATCTTCAAGAACACCATCATTCCCCTTTCCATTTCCTCCTCAAAGCTTAATGTGCGGAGGTGGGAAAAAAAGACAGAACATCTGCATTTCTAACAGTTCCCTGTTTTATTGCAGTACATCAAAGTAGGTTAATATTAAGTGTGTTACCAACATAAAATATTGGTGGTAAGTCATTTTTACATTGTTGACTGTTCCACCTTAAATATTTCTGTGCAAAAGAATCTACATCATTGTTCTGTAGCAGAGAATCTCTTACAATGTCCCCTACAACATTGAGGGCATTAAACAAAAGAGTGAGAAGAGGCAAAAAGCAGAATCTTTCCCCCACACGCACACTTGTCAGCTTTTATACTCTAAAACAAAAAAGTGATTACATCTATGCCATGCAAAACTGTACAATAATATTACAATGAAAAACCTAAAAAACATATTTTAAAAATAAACGATATGAAACTGTCATACATAAAAAGGCAGGTATAGCAACACTGGTTTGTTTGTGGATTTCTTCCCTGTAGATGTGACTTTCTTAAATGGAGAATGAAAATAGGTTGTACTGAGCTGCGGCTGGAATGAGAGGAGTTGGAATTCAGACTGGAAAGCCTGCAGCACAGCAGCTGCTGGGGGTGTTTATCTGTATGAAGTGTGAACACAAAGTGCACAGAAGGGTGCACGTGGTGGTAGTGCAGAAAAGTTGTCCCATTTCCTCCATGGAATGGGCTTGTATTAACAGAAGAACCCACAGCAGGAATTGCTACGTGCCACTTGGATTCTCAGACTAAGGCTCAGGAGCTGTGGGTACTTGCACTGCAGTTAAGTTTTACCCTTAATGCATTCATGTAAAATTCAACAGCATTCACAAAATGGAAAAGAAACCCTTTTTCCACCCAAGAGCATGTTTGTCCTGTCATTCAGGGTCTGGCCATGCAATACAACACGGGGCCAGAATCTGTTTCTGCATTAAGAATCCAACTGTTCTGTTTGGAAAGGCTGACACACACTATGAACCAGGTAGGTGCAGCTGAACTACATTCCTATAAATAAACTATGCTTTTTGGACTTTTTTGGTATGGCAAGACCCTTAACTTCCCTCTGCCATATACCTGAGAATAACACACCTGGGTTGTAACTTGTCAGAATCAAATCAAAGAGAGAACATTCCTGACTCAATTTTGAAACTTATTTAAATGGGCAAAATGCACATTCTTAACAAGCCACAGCAACTAAGGGAGGGGAAAAGAAGCAACTACTTCACCACAGCCTCAGGAATGTTTTTTTGAAACCACCAGCTGTCTTCTACAGGCCAAAGGCAAGAGAGAAGAGAGTACTGTAACGCTGCTTTTGGGTTTATGAAATGTGGGAGGATGCCACATACCTGTGTGTGCACACGTGCAGGGGAAAACTATTTACCAAACCTATTCCATCCTATAACCTGGAATCCTTAGTAGCTGCCTGAATCTGTTCAGATCCTTGTTGCCATCAAAAGAGAAAAAAAAAAGGCAAAACCTCAACAACCCATCTGTTTAAGCACTGTCAAAAATGCAAACAAACACCTTCAGTCTCAGCCAAAAGGAAAAAAATCAGCTAGATACACATCCTGTGTACAGAGAACATGTGCCACAGTCAGGAATTCAGTGGGAAATTTTAAGCTCCCAGGACAAAACATAGCCCTCGACCTGTGAAGTTGAAGCAGTGCTACAGTGCAAAGGAGCAAACATCAAACCTCAGGAGACAATTGCCTTGGAGATACCAGTCAAGAGTCTTACAGTTCAAATGACCAAGTTACTTTTCCTAGCCCAACGAGCCTTTAGAAAGCTCAGCTGCAGCATGCATACCAACAAAGAGAGATGAGTGTGGTTTCAAATTGAGTCTGTAACCAAATGGTCCCCAAATATATAAAACTGTTTAAGTCCTAGGAGAATTTTTCTCTTTTCAAATAAATGATGTGGTCATTTGCTTTTCAACTGAGAGAACAGTTGCTGTTTCTCTTCTGAACAGACATGTATAAAAATGCACAGGACCAAACTAATGCAGAAATAAATCCTAGAGGAGACTGCTGAGGCTCAGCCATTGTAGTGTACAGTGTAGGCCTGTGGAGGTCTCATCCTCTGAGCTCAGTGTTGTAACACAGCTGACCTCTGCTCTGCCTGAAAATGCCAGGGCTTGGTATCAATAGATTGCAGGCACTGGAACGGAGTAAACACAGGGGTTCACTCAATTTAATTGTTTGCTGTGTCGTGGTTCTTTGGGTTCCATTTTCAGATAGAGCTTTAGCACAACTGCGAAAAAAAAAGTCCATGGGAAAAGATCCTGTGACCCTCTCTCAGGGGACTGCCATGCAGGCTGCTCTGTCTTCAATGACTGCTCTTTACATGCCTTCTCTCAACATCAAAATAAGATTATTGTTTAAATACAACATACAGTAAATACAAAACTAGTCTGCAAAGGCTTTGAAAAGTGTGTGGACATGCTTCACCAAAACAAGGGAATTGTGGGGAAAAAGCAGTGGCTATACTTGAAGCAATATGCAGCCTTTTAAAAGAAGCTGATGTGGAATTTCCATAATGCCAGTAACACCCTGCCTATCTGTCCTTTGGAAATACATATGAACTTTTCTGGGAGGAATTCCTTTCAGATGCTTTGCTGTTTGCTAAAGCTTTTAATTTCAAATGCCAGGCTTGCAAAAGTAGTAGGTTTGAAGTGAAAACAAACAACACAACCAGCTTGCTACTCTGAAATACCCAAAAAGGAGAGAGACAGGCATTTGATATGATGGTTCCTACAATAATTTCTTGAATTCCTGTCCCAAAGTAACATTGAATGAGCTTAAATTTGGATAAGCCTCTTGATTCAGAGTGAAAGAGAAATCTTACCTAGGAGACCCAGCATGATTAAATGGATTAGATGATCTGTGTCTTGTTCCCTATGTCACATTTAGATCATACCTGGAAATTACTGTACATGGTTTGAACTTACCTATAACTTCTAATAGGGAAGACAGAAACTGCAAAACCCCAAACACCTCTGTGTGGGTGAAACTCTACATAACTGCTGACTGCAAGAATACAGAATGGTTTAATGAGAGCCATAACAAGTTTCTGAAACCCACAAACCCCAACATTCTAAATACAAAAAGCCCTTATGTGTTTATGGTCATAGTATGAAGTCAGCAACAATACTACTGGGAAGAGAGGCTCAACCCGAATGAAAAGCACATCTGCCTTGCTAACTAAAGAAGAGACATCTTCCTCTTACCATACATTTGTGTATCAGTTTTTCATTTTACTCTGTCGACTGGGTGACCACCTCAGCTTTGTGTTGATTTTTTCAACTTCAGTGGGCTCTGCCTTCCACTGCAATGCTTCCTGCCCTCCAACCTGCCCTGCTTTTGGAACCAAACAGCAGGTGAGCACATAGAAACAACTGCAAATTGCACAAACCCACAGCACAGGTAGGGGGCAGAGGAAAACCAACCTTGCCAGCGCAGCAGTTGTGGGTCACTAGGCATCTTTGACTACCACAGTGTGAACAGTGTGAGGTCAGTCTTGAAGGTTCTTCGTTGCTACAGTGACAGCAAAGCCAGCCAGGGCTGGCTTTGGGCTAAGGGCACTCGTTTGGCTGATGTGTATTAGCAACCAGTATTTGGTAATGACACTAAGAGTTTGCTGCTTAGGGATGGTCGAGATGTGGAAGGCTGCTCCCTTCTGAGTTAAACCTGCTCAAAGGCTGACCCAGGGAAACAGTTTTCCTGCTGAATCCAGCTGCATTGAACTCCCTTGCTGCCTGAAGGACCTCTCCTGTAGCTGCTGCAAGGCTCCAGCTCACAGGTGGCATGCATGGAACCAGGGCGGCCGCCGGGCTGACCGGCACCCCCGGCTGTTGGGACAGGGCCTTGCTGCCAACTGTTGTTATTTTGGACAAGGATGGGGACTATGAGGAAAGTAGGAATTACAGCTTCAGTTCTGCTATGGCCAGAAGGAGAGAAGTGTTGTGAGAGCACTGCAGGGGCTGTGCCAGCAGTGCAGCGAGCGCTGCGCACACGGAATCTCTGTCCTGCGGGAGGTTTTAGCCAGGCCTCCGAGTCTGTAAATCACCGAGCATGAAAACAGGGACAACACAAATCTTAAATTAAAGGCTCTCTTAAATAAGCATCCATCTTCTGCTGCATACACAATGCTTTTTTTCTTTGAATATATACATACGTATTTTACTCTAACATCTGCGTATTTATTTAAACTCTGTACTGTAGTAAAATATGCATCATTTTAATCAATAAGGATTTGCTGGCGACAATCAGATTGACATTCAAACGTGGTGGCTGAAAGCTTTTATGTGCCTCTGACATACTGATCATTCCCCATGGAGGGGAAGGGGTCTCTGTGCTACTTTTGTACAGTACAATGAGTATTGTATGAAAACAAAATCCCTCTGAATTTTCTCTTGTTGATACTGGTCTGGTCTACTTACGCTACCTTTTGGGAAGTGGGAGTGGGATAAATATGTCTTTAAAAATGAAGCAGCTGTAACCACAAAAATGAAACCAATACTAATACAAATCTACAGCGTCTGATATTTACCAACACCCTAGCTTTGCTCATTTGCTGCTGTCAGATCTGGGGAGGTGAGGCAGTGCCGAACAGTGCTGAAGACAACCAGCTTTTACCTTCCTCTGTACCCCACTCCCAGATCGTTTTCAGACAGGGAATGGGGAGGGTTAGGAGGATGAAGGTGAGAACTGGAGCAAGTGAAGGGGACAGCCATGGGGACAGCAAGCTGATGTGATGCCAAATCTGAATGCTGAAGCAGTTCATGAGTCCCAACTCACGTGGTCAGAGCTCTCCAGGGAGAGGCTCTTGGTCTTGTGAGGAGAAACCGGGCTGGGAGGGCTGCTGAGGTTGGAGCTGTTCGATGCCGTCGAGTGTCTTGGAGAGTCAGAGTCCTGCAGCCCAGAGACACACAAGAACATCAGTAAGAGACAGGAATAGCAGGTCTAAGCGTGACTGAGAGTGTCTCAGCAGCAGTGGCTGGATTCAAAGGCCTCTGCGGATTTTACTTGTGTCCAAAAATACTGAGGGATCTTTTTTGCTCACAATTTCCAGGGAGACGTGAGATTAAGTGGTCAGGTCACTCTGCTTTCAGCAGGCATAAGTGATACTGACATAAGGACATAGCATCAGTCGGATTCTGGCAGTCTGTGTGTTGCCAAGGGCTGCTTGGCCAGCAGAGTGCGCAGCTTCAGGCTGCCTGTGAAGTTTTGCAGGCCAGCTTCAGACTGAAACCTCCCATGTAAAACATCCTTGGCTGGAGGGACTGAGTTTAGCACTGGGCAGGATTTCAGTCCTATCATAATGACAGTCTCGACTGCACAGCATAGAAATTATTAAATCCAGTTCCTGCTCTAAATGAAATTATAATTCTTAAATTACCTTGTTAACTTCTGAGTACAAAGTGTCTCCTGTGAAATGGTTGCTAAGATAGCTTATGAATCTTTGCACATAAAGGTCAAAAGGACAATCAGCACTTCAAGCTGTTGCATGTCACTATCAAGCTGTTACTCTACTGGGCTGGAATTTGGGGGAGCGTCGCTACCCACACATCTCCAGGTAAGGAGTGCAGAGAGCTTTTTCTTCATCTTTAAATACCAGGACCAGAGTCGACACTTTGACCAAAGTCTTCTGTAGCCTGAAATACAGGAAATCCATCTCTCCACTGTCAACACCGCCCAAACTTGTAGCCAAACCCATGGCAGGACTGAACTGCCTCATCTGTATCAACACCCTTAAGGCTCCTCCTCTTCTGCTGTCACTCACCTCTCGCTCGTAGTCCCTTGTGGGTGCATCGCTGCCTTGGTCCAGGCCCCCCGAGGACAGGGACCCGTCGGAGGGCGATGCCATGGGCTGGCGCTTTGCTCCGTAGCTCCCTCCCGAGAATTCCCTCCGCAAAGCGCTGCCGTTCTGTGCTGATGATCCTACAACACCCAGAGGAATGAAACTGTTACAGACCCCACTCAATACACCAGGAACTTGTTCAGCTGTTTCTCTGGCTAGTTCTGCTTTCCTGCAGTGTGTCCCAAGGTCCCGAGCTCACGGCTTGCAGGCTATGTGGGCTTTTGTCTTGTCTGCTGCAGTTGTTCCTGTGCATTCTCCAGTCCCTCCCTTGGCACGCCAGCATTGGAACACTTTACCCAGCACAGCCACAGCGTTCCCGACAAAGGTGGCAGTTGTAGAAACAGCTGTGGGGGCTGCCTAATTCCAGTGGCCTCTTTTCAGTGCAATGCCACTCTTCCATTCCAGCAGCCAGTTTCCTACTGCTTTTATCTTCCCACTGGCGGCAAGAGAGGCATCGAGCTACACACAGCTCAGCAACAAAATTAATAACCATGGAGCTTGTGAACAACTTGTCACTCATTTAAAATACTTGAGCAGGAGCAAAGCAGCCCCAGGGCTAAGAATGCAATTTGAATTCTAACACCAATTAAAAAAAACTTGACAAATTACAAATGTGGGACTCTCAAACGCACTACCTGCTTATTTCCGTGCTCCTTTGAAAGCAGGACTAAAATACTCTGCTGGCCCTCGGCAGCAATGCTGTCAGCCATCCCTCTGGAACATCCTTATCTAGCATGGACAGAAGCAACTGCAGGCAGCCCTCTTTTCCCTGAAACACTTGTGCACAGTCCCCAAAGCAACACAGCTCTGTTTGCTTACGTGCTGCTAACCCGCTGCTCGCGCTCATGGATCGTCCTGGCTCCGTGCGGGATTTGGTGATCGACGGGATGCTGACGGAGCCGCTGAACACCGTCCGGCTCTCCTGGGGCCG
This sequence comes from Ifrita kowaldi, assembly GCA_013398055.1. Classification (NCBI taxonomy): domain Eukaryota; kingdom Metazoa; phylum Chordata; class Aves; order Passeriformes; family Cinclosomatidae; genus Ifrita; species Ifrita kowaldi. The sequence goes on along the minus strand of VZRS01004388.1, from coordinate 349,577 downwards.
AAGGTTCTGAAATGCACACACACACGACACGTTCACTTATCCACTGCTGCCTCAACCGTGCACTCTGTGGAGTGAGGCCCCGAAACACACTGAAGCCCCGACCTTACCAGAGCTGAGTATCTGGGCAGCAAGTCAGCAAAAATTGCAAAATAATATTCTGCAGTTTAGTGCAGAGACTGGCAGCACACGCAACGCGGGAGTGAGGTGCTGAATTACATGGACATGTGCAGGCAACTGAAAGAATACATCTAATAATTCCAGAATTTCCCTGAAAGGATGGTTTGCAAGCCTAATTAAGCTGCTGTAGATATATTCAAGTTACACTGCCTTCTTTCTGAACACAAGCTTCCAAGGATCTCATTAAAATTTCTCTTTGATGCCATCATTTGTGCCATGACTGTGTAAGTGGTTACAATAACCAGGTTAACCCCTAAGGCCTGCAGGGTTATGAACAGATAGTGGATCAATCTGTATAGCAATTACTTATGAAATTCCAAAGATGTTAACAGCATCCCTCCAAACCTACACCAGCTGAGCCAAAGTGAGAAGCAGCCTCCTGTTTCCAGCCTGCACAAAGAGCAGGACCAGAGCACATGCCACTGCTTTTCTACGTATTTTGATTATTGCTCCTGTTTTGAATCCGGAGAGTTCCAGTGGGATTTTCCAAATTAATCAGTTACTGGATTGAAGTGGTCCTTTACTGAGGAGATAAACCACAATCGCCCTACTTGGATATGGCAGTTCCTCAAACATAAGTTGTCTTTAAAAGAAGGGGAAAGAGTACTTCAAAATGAGCTCTGGGAGATTTTATTTCTGCTTCTGTTAACCTACAGCTGACCCTAGGGGAGAAGACTTCTCAGATTATTTAGCCCCTCTCTCTGTATCTGATCCGGCTTCCAGACTTGCCCATGTTGTCATTTCAGCTCTGGCTAAATATGAGACCTCGTCCTGCTCATCAGTAGAGCAAGATCTGCACTATTAAGTCAATACCATTAACTGGAATTAGGTTCAGGGAACTTTCATAGATGCACAATGTGAAAGAACTGCAGGTAGCTCTAAGAATTACTTCCTTTACCCTTTACAGATCCCCCCTCTGCAATAACTGTTTGTTTCTTCCTATTTATATTTAGTTATTTCCCCATCCTCACTCTGAGATGAAGTAGCCACATGTAAAACAATAGTTGCAATTGCAGTGCTTCTTTAAACGAGGGTGTTATGAAAAGTTCAGCCCAGAACAAAGATTCCACCCCCACGAGGATATTCTCAGAGGCCCTCGGTACTACCCATGCTTCTATCTGTATTTTTAAATGGATAATTAAATTGAGGCTTTGTAAGGAACAGATTTCATACAGGTCAGACTTTGTCAGGTAGATTTTACCAACCTGCTGCCAAATCCAGTCTTGCAATGATCCTTAGAATCATTGCTCTGACAGACCTCTTTGATCTTACAGTCAACCCTTGGCTTTTCATTCTCCCAGGGTGCCAGAAATGGCTGATTTTTAACGTGCAGCAAATAAGAATTAAAACCTCTCCTCTATTCTCAGATGTCTCACAAACACCAGCAAAAGAGAATCAGAGACCTTACCAATGAAAAGCCCTTTTTAATTCTCCCTTCTTCCACTGCTGCACTATGAGGATTTATACCTAAAGGCTTAAAACAGTCTCTTAAATTATTTGTGGGATTATATTGCTGTCTCTTGCTTAGCTTCCCCCCTTCTTCTTTTTTTTTGTTTTTAAATGTGAATAACCAACCTACTTTGTAGTACTGAGTTCCTGCTTCCTCACCATGCAATACAGTGAGATGCAGAGTCTGAGCATCCTGGCTGTACCTAAACCATGGAGGCTCGCTCCCCTGAGGATACACAAAGGAGCTGAGGGGCTGAGGGATAAGTTACTGCTGTGTCTTGAGAAAGAAAGGAAAGCCAAGTGCAGCACCACGTGTGCACTGGGATTAGTACACTGGGGTTGCAAGGCTGGTATAAACCTACAGTGGATCGTTTTGCAAAGAGAACAATTATGTTTAATGACAAGGTGATTAACCTCCTCCACAGTGACTGAGCAGACAACATACAGGCATCAGGGGAAGGAGGGAATGGGTGGGTGCACAAAAAAAGACATTTGTTTTAACAGTGTGTTCTAAAGATGATTATTTTTCATGATCTCAGTTTGCAACGTCCATGTAATTCCTCGTAGAAAGTCTCTCCACAAAGCAAATCTTTCATTGTTCTTTGTTCTAAAAATAAAATAAGCACATGCCAGAGACTCTGGCATTTGGGACCAAACCTCCTGGAAGTGGTGTGCACATGATGCAGGAAGGGGATTCAAAGGAAAATAAACGGCGGTTATTAGCGGTAGTTATAAAGCAGCACAACGCAGCAGGTTAAAAACACAGAAAACAAAAGGAAACCTGAGCTTGCTTTACTTAGAGAGACAAAAACCCCTCATTTCGAGCAACAATTCAAATCCTAGCGGGAAAATTCATCCCCACTGCTGAACCAAATGGAGAAAGCTGAGAGAAGGTGGTGGGGGGGAAGCAGCAGCAGACAAGCTGCTGCTGAGCAAAGTGAATCACTGTGAAATGGGGGGAGAGGCCCAGATTAGTTCGGTGCATCCCATTCCAGCAGGAGAGTGGAGCTGTGGATTACAGAGGTGCAATCACTGCCAGTGTCACAGAGCCTCTGCTCCCACTCCAACTGCTCCCTGGGCAGCTTCTCTGGCACTGGGATGAGGGACAGGGTCTGACTGGACAAGTACAGCACCCACAGGAATTGCTCTGCCTCTGCTCCTCTGTCCATTGTGCTGCTCGTTCTTGTTTTGGCGTTTGTTTTAAAGTAGTGCTCTGCTCATCACACTGTAAACCTCAGCTTTTAACTCTTTCTTGAAATAATACGACAGACTCTAAGATCCTACTTTAACAGGTCATTTTTCAACTTCCCTATGGATTCCATGCTGTCCTGGTTCCAATATCCAATCCTACCCGGGACCATGGCACTCTTCTTATGCAAAAATCCATGAACACAAAGGGAGGATGGACAGACATGAAACCAAACTCACAGCCTGGCTTTCCTTATAGCTTCCAGCACCTCTACCCTCAAGCCAAAAAGCAGACAAACACTTTTGTTTATACAAGACTAAACCTCTAGTGCTCTAAGAAGCTAACAGGGGCAGCATCTCGACCCTCCAGGTTGCCCACCTCACTTTTTTACCTCCAGTTTATGCTAGGAGGCTGCAACATTAGGATGAAGGATGCCCCTAAAGAAAAAAATTGAGAGTTATAGTCTGAAACACCGGGGTCATTCCTTACTGATCCCAGGGAGACTACTCACATGAGAAAGGGAAGGTAGAGGGAGGGTCACAGTCCGGTGATACATCGCTGCACATTAAACACAGACAATTTTATAGTACAGTTGGATTAAAACAACCCTGTTAAAACCAGAACTGAAATACAGCTTCAGTGACCCTATAATGACCCTCTAGGAAAGAAACAGCTTTCAATTCAACTTAACAGTATTTTTCTTTTTTTTTTTTTGCATTTCAACAGAGCATTCCTCTTGTGTATTAATGGCTGTGACAACCGGGACCTCACAGCAGTGACACATGACCATGCACATAACCAGTCAAAGCTCAGCTGTGCAAATTGGTTTTGGAGCCATACAGAGGAGATTTATTTTCCTCCTGCATTTTTAAATTCTGTCTAGTGTTGGATGCAGGTATGTTTCCAAAACGTTCCCGGCGACAGGGATCCAGCACAGCAGCCCAGAGGCACTCGAAGCAGCCTGGCAGTGAAGGTTTGCCATGAGGGCTGTCCAAGGGCCACAGAAACCAAGGGCAATGTTCCATGAGAGCAATGGGCATGGCCTGGACCCAGACAAACCCTGAGCAAACAACAGCATCACACACATCTACCTACAGGTAATTCCTGATTCATCTGTGAGCCTGTCCCAGATAGAACTGCAGGCCCCAGCACGGCACACAGCTGAGATGCACAGCAGGTACCTGTGTGCCTGCTTCACTTTGGTCTGTGCTTCTGTAGGACACAGCACCCCCAGGTAGGCAGACCTGGATGCACAATGCAAGAAAAAAAGGAAAGACCACTTCCATCCCTCCAATTTACACTGCAGCTGGAAGGATGCCTACAGAACAGTATCCTGCCTCAGCCTCTGCCTACAACTACCAGGGTTAAGAGGATCTACATCACCAAGTTGCCATCATCTTTAATTCTTATCTTGTTTCTAACATGTTCTAACTTCACTTACTTACTTCAACCTAGAAACTGCTGGAGGCACTACCTGTGTCTCTCTCCAAGTGTGTACAGTACTGTGCACAAATTCTCTCATTCCACATGAATTCATCATAAACAGCTTGAAAGCATGGTCCAACAATGACAGATCCAGAACCTCTTCCTAATTCAACCTGCATTCTGACTGCTGGAGGATGAACACTGTGGAAGAGAGAACTTATCATTCAAAATTCCCACAACCTTCCTGATGATTAAAAATGTTACTCTCATAGCAAAACGTTCAGCCCAGTCATCATGAACTTTTCTTTTTTTCTAAGGCCATGAAGTGTCTGTTTCTTGGCATGTCAGAGCTGTGGGAAGACCCCAGCTGATAGCACAAAGTAAATTGTCTGGGACAAAACAAAGTGGAGGGGTGAAGGAACAGCTTACAAGGGGTTTTCTCCCACGTTAATAGCCAGGCAAAAGGAAAACCACACAGTGTTAGTAGAGTGAACACCTGACTCAGCCGTTCATACCCTCAGAGTGATAAAGTCTGGAGTACCGAGGACAGAGCGTGGAGGCGGGGAAAATGCAGGGTTTATGGAATCGTGAGAGAGGAATTTTTCAGCTGAATTAACAGTCATGTGGTAGATGTGCTCAAAGTTGCTCGGAGAGGAGATCAGACGGGAGTGATGATGAGGGAATTGATAAGGGGAACGCTGCTATCAAAGACAACAGAGAGAGAAAGCAATGAAGGATGGTTGTACAGGTTACATCGGCACCAGCAGTTCCACAAGAGCAGTCAAACACGGAGCAGGGACAGCAGACAGCAAACCCTGCTGGCTGTCAGCACACAGGGTCTGACACTGCCACCCCCAGGCCTCTGAGCACCTCCCTGACACAGAGTCTGACGGGCCTGCTGCCCTTGCTGTTGCTAAAACATTAGAAACAAATAAAACTTTTAACTCATTGGGAATCGATTCTAATATTTATTATTTTTTGATATTTCAAAGAGCACCACAGTTGTAAAAGGTGCTTTACAGACAGTTGAGAAGCATCAGTTCCCTGCCTTGAGGAGCTTACAATCTAAAATAGACATAACACAAACAAAGGAAGGTGAACACAGGTGAGGTGGTGTGGGGAGAAGAAAAGATGAGCATACACAGCAGTTAGAGATCGTTAAGAGATTTCCTTCTGTTACTCATGCATTTTAGCGATTCCATTAAATCATCACCCGTACAGCAAACACAGAGTATTTCCAACAGGAGGGAAGGGTGTTTCGACAGGGTGGGGACACAGGCTGTGTGGGAAGGTGATGGGGTTAGTGTCAGACCACTGGGACAACTCCTTCTCTGCAGACAGCTGACCCAGGCCCGTGTCTTAACCTCGTCAGTGCTGAGGGGACCTGGCACTGCCATCCCTGTGCCACAGAGGATTAGGCCCTCCCTCAGCACATAAAATGTGAAAGCACTGGGAAATTCCCATGTTTTTAACAGGTCAGCTGAGCAGCGTGCTCCCAAAGTGTGATGTAAAGAAGGAGAGGGGAGAAATAACTCTGCAAATTAAACAGGAGCAGTTTCTAATTCATCTCTACGGAATGTGCTGACATAAGTGCTCTTAAAATTTAAAGTCATCTGCAGCCGGATTTAATGGAAGAGTGTTTCAAGGCTCTGTCTCCCTCCCTGTGCCATCTGTACATGCTCACTCAGCCTGCACTAGGGTGGTTTCCTATGGACAGCAGCAAATCAGAACACCTTTTCTCATTTCTAAGTTCCTCTTCCCCTCGTCCAACTGATTTCATCTCCTTAAAACGGATATTTCTGAGTAACATTAGAAATGTTAGGACTTAAAATATAAAACATGGTAAAAATATAGCTTACCCCTCCACTAAACCTAAGGCACTACTTTTTGTATGTGGAACGTATTAAAGTCTGGAAGAACATTAAGTCACATCCCAATACATATTATATCAAACATTATTGTTACTATTTTCTTCATTTCAGCTGGTANTTTTTTTTTTTTTAAAACACATGGTTATTATGAGGCTTTGCCTGTTAACCAAAACATCAATTACCACATTATGGCATATAAGACATAATATACATTAAATTGTTCTTAGTAACTTTAGCAGCATCTAAGTATCAGTACAAGAAGCCACCATTCCAAAACGGTCCAGGACAGCAGACTTTGCCGAGTTATCTGCTCACAACAGAGAACTGGCAGCAAAGCCAGCTACATTCCTAAAAGCCAATAAGGGAGATATGGCAGTGTCTAAAACCACAAGCTAAAAAGCAGAGGGTAGGCCAGCTGCAGATCATGAAAATATTTAGCCAGCATTCATGAATGTGAGAAAGCCACGATATGGCAACATTTTTAAAATGATACTCCATGGCACTTTCTCCATGGACTCCACCATTAGATGCATGCATGGGGTTCCCATTTTCTTTAAAGAATACCAAATATAGATAAATATTCATTTACTCTAAAAGTTTCTCAATTGAAACAAGCAAAGCTTCACACATCATCTAGAATGGAAGTAGAATGGCTCATGTATAATGAGGTCAAACTGAAGCATAATGTTCAAATATAATGGCAGTCAAGACCAGCTTTTGTATATAAAAATACTCAGGCATGCAGAATATGAAAGCAAAAACAATCCTGTACATCTGATGTACACAGAGAGGTGGTCTGTGCTGCAGTAAGTGCAGTTCCAGATTTCAGATCTTCACTACAAAGGAGCATCCACGATAAAGTGGCTTCAAGGGACAAGAGGGCAGAAGGGAGGCCAGACTGTACGGCCAGGTTAATTGGTGACAGGCTGCTAGGGAAGAAAAACATGTAAACAAATAAGTTTGGGGATACACTAACAGGAACCATTCTAAATTGTACAAACAAGACAATGACCCAGATCCACAGCAATAAAACACAAATATGTACTGATTACTGCTCTGCAAATAGGAAACAACAGCTTCTGGTTTCTGTTGTGTTGCAGCCCACAAACTTGTGTGCCAAAGCCAGACCGTGAGTGCTCACCATGAAGAAAAGAAGGATGCAAATTTACCTGAAAGTAAAAAAGTTGCCTGAAACCCCCTAAATCTGATCTCTCTCTAGGCCTCAGGCATGGTTCTGCCCAAACACCAGGGCTCTACTGAAGTCAAGGGTGTCTGTTCATGAAGGGAACAATGTGGGACTAGGCCAATACACTGCAACTTCCCACAAACACATCAGAGTGGTCTGGTGCATACCAAGAAAACTGGGAAACACTAGAAAACAACACACAGAGAAAGCATCTTCCCCCCTTGTGTGGCTGCACCAGCAAGGGCAAACACACAGGCAGATATGTTGTACACATGCAGGCACCTGATACAACACATCGAATAGAGCAAAAGAGTTTGAAACTCTCCCTTTATTCCAGTTACAACACAAATTAAACTCTCTAAAGCTGCTCTTTTAGAAGACATCATTAAAACAGAGGTGGGCAGAGAGCAAGCAGGCTCTGCACCCACCAGGCCAGGGCTTAGGGCAGCGCAGGTGCAGGTCCCCTCCTGCCCACAGACACAGCCCAGCCCACCCACCAAGGGCCATCACTACCAGTTCTGACTCTGCAGCTCTCAATTCTTGGCATTTCCCCTGAAAAAGGCAGTGTGGCTGCAGAGAGGGGTTTTGTTCAGATTCACATTGCATCTATAAAGTGAATATGTGTATATTAATGAATAAATATAAACACATACATATACATAAAATCGTCATTTGCTTTATGAAGTTCACCCATGTGTGCTAGATAAAAGCTGGGCTGAGCTGGCTATTTAGCTTGTGACAATCTCATTGAACACAGAGATTAAAATATCTATTCTCTATTACAACCTATTTACTCCTAAGGACCCTTTTGCCCACACAGCACTACACTGACTTCGGTGAAAGCTCATGCTAGCAAAAAATTTCGATTGGCAGATCCAGCCAAATTTGAAGGTGCTCAAATAAACCAGAAGAAACAGCAAATGAAAAGGTCCACTCCACTCTTTCATGCACTCTCTGCATTCCAGTATCCCATAACAGAAGTAGCTGTACCCCCTAAAATAGCTGGATGAAGAGAATTTGAGCAGACTATTAGCCTTGCACTGTTTGCTACCCCCAGCCACAGCCCTCTTTAAATGCAAAAATGTATTTTACCATTCACTTCCACAAACAAGAACAGGCATTCCCAAAATCAAGTGCTGCAATCTTTCCCATAGTTGGTTAAAAATAAATACCTTCTCTTCTGAACCATGCTAATCTCTTAAAAAAATACAAAGAAGATGTCCAAGCTGCAAAATCAGGACACATGCTAAGCAGCACAGAAATCTCCCAGCTTTTCACCTTTTTGGAATAAGGTAAGAAACTGGTGAAATAATTCCATGTTCTGGAAGAGGAACCACCATACACATGAACTGTACACAGGGTTGGGTGATTATTCTTTACCTTGTGTACTGATTCTCCAGGGAACATTCTCTGTTTCTGCACCCTCTTCTGATACTAAATTTCTTTCCAATAAAACACTAGACTCAATACATAACCTCGAATGCCCACACAACTCCTTTTCTTCTGTTTTTGTGCCTGATAAACAAAGTTCTTTGTCTCGAATGGATTAAACGAAAACTCAGTCCAGGCATATACCTTACAGGAAGCTGCTGGAAAAGAAAAAGGTGCCTGGACTGAAGTAACTCTTGACAGAACATTTATTTCCTAATTTCAAGTTACATTTTCAAATTCACACACATTCAAGTCCCGTGCTTGATGTAATTCTGTACCAATTAAGTTAGGAATACAAATATAACATGACATTGCAAGGAACTGATGGGAAAATACACAACAAATTTGCTTTGTCTGCAGTGGCATCTCCCAGCATTAAGACTGATACTCACTTGCAAAAAGGAGGTATTTAATAATAACTTTTCAAAAAGAAGCTGCAGCAGTGGAACAAGTGCAGTAATCAATTGTGTATTGTACACATTTTCTAATTCTTCTCATCACTTTTAAGTGTGAAAAGTGAGTAATTAATTTTTTTCAGAACACCATACTGATTGGTAATAGCACAGTACCAGTCCTAACTTAAAACAGGACCTTTGAGCTAATACAAGGCAAGTGCAGTTAGAATGGATTCAAAGCTGAAAGCCATTGAGAGATGACACTGCTGAAGAAATCATGCAGAAAATCCCCTTCTATAATAGAACCATTCCTTGTTTGACACTTGTCAGATGTGGGGCTTGATTAAGAGCCCTTGCAGCTTCTGATTGCCACAAACTTTCAACTACTGATGGTGTGACCCAGGACGACTTTTGCTCTACCTATAGAGGTAGCAGATTATTTTCTCTGCTTGAGAAGAGCCACAAATATTTCAAAGAACTTACCAGAAATGGAGAAATGAAGAAAGGTTCTGTTCTACATCCTGCCCTGAAGCAAATGATCATTCTTTGTCTAACATTAGACACATGCAGTCTTGTATGCAGGCAAGATAAACACTACCTGTCAACATCTCTTGGATTTGTCATGTGTTTTCTAGAAACAGTTCCTTCATTATGTGTCCATTTATAAAAATGATTATCCTTTCTAAAATTACACACATACAGTACTGTGTTTTTCTCATTACACTGAATATATTTGTTATTGAGAGCCTTCTCAGAGTATGCCTAATAGGACCTTTAAAATAAATCAAAGTGCAGACTTTACAGTCAAGTGTAACATGAAAGTACCATTTGCTGCAAAAGTGAGGTAAAATGAGTATCCAAAGACCAGAGATTATGCTCCTGAACTCCTAAACTAGTGCAACTGCATGGTGCATTTTATTTTCCAGTCTTATTGTTGTTTCCTCTGCACTTTTCAGCATCAGAAAATCTCAATTTCAGCACCTACTCCCTGCTTTATGCACAAACTACAAGTAGAAATGATGATCATTTTAGACAGCAGTTCTGTGCTAATGCCTGAGTCTTATGCTGGAACAAATGTCATCTGTTTTTATCATAACATCTCATCTTTCTTACAGTGCTAATTAGCATCCTCTGAATCACATCTGTGTCACTGTGGATGTGTTTAGAAAACAATACAGAACACATAAACACACAAAATATGCTCAAGGTAGCTTGAAGCAAGCAGTATGGTACTTCCTTATCAGCAAAGTATTAATTAGTCTTAAGCTCATCATAGATTTCAGTAACTTCCAAGTGAATATATTTTCTACATGAGGTTTTATGGAAATGAACATGTGCTATTACCTGTTTTGTTTTTCTGTTTTTCAACTTAAAAGGTTAGTTTTTATGCAAGAAGTTCTGTTTCACTGAGACTACTTAATTTGGAGAGAACAGGCAAAACAGCAAGTTTGGCATGGAAAGAAATTCGGGCAGTACACCTTATTGAAAACAGGGTGTAAAGAGATAGGCTAAGTTGGTGCTAAAGATGGGAGGAGAAAAAAGGAATTGAACCACAGTTCACGGAGAAAGGAATTTCTCTTTCCATACCCACGAAGAGCACAGGCTCAAATCACAGGCCCTTCATATGGGTCATAAAAATTATCATCAGCACTGCGAGGTCAACCTGTCTTAAAACTCCAGAGGCATTAGGCACTCCTCCTCTTCCTCCTCCACTCAGTGCCTGTCATCCTCCTTGCCTAAATGTTATTACATACAGCAGAGCATGTTTAGCTCCATTTCCCTTGTTACACTGCTCCTGATATGAAATACATCACTGATTGTACACTAAAACCCTACTTGTTTTTCTCTCACTTATTTGCAGCCTCTGCAGCAGTCAGTCAGTCTCACATGTCCTTTTGTACTTACCATTGGGAGGTCTTTGAGAATCTGTATGCCATCTCCTGGACCCATATGTGCTATGTGGTTAAAATTAGTTGGGTTAGAAATTAACTTATTTCTCATTTCTGGATCGCGTAGCATCTCCCTGGAAGAGAAGATACTTTGTTTAGGGATTTCCTTTGAGGTGAGGAAGGGCATTTATAAAACACGTACAGCTTTGATTATCAGCTATTTTAAAATGGAAATTAGCCAGTCTTTCCCAAACAAAACAATTCAATGATTCTATGACTCTATTTAACCATGTTAACAGTGATAAACCCTTTCTGTCAGTACTGGTGTGGAGAAGCTTCCAGCTTGAAGAGAGAGCAAGGGGCCAGGATAAAAAAAAGCTGATTACAGACTAACAGCCCATGCCCAGTAGTTACCAACATTCAGAGAATGAGCTGATAAAAAGCTCTGTAAGATGAGTAAAAGCCAAACTTACTTGTGATATATTACAAAGTGGAGATGAAAATGAAGTATAAAATATGAAAATAGAATTAAAATAATACTGCAGTACCTTTCTCAGTCTGTGGTCAGAATTAAAAGCTCTTCAAAATGGCAAGGATGCATTTCAGAACTCAGAATAAATAAAATTTTAAAGAGACCAAACGTCAATCAACTCAGAAAAGGCAAGGACAAGAAATGGAATTTTATCTCCACTGCATACAGTTGTTACTTTCCTTAGAGCGAAAAAGAAAGACAAACTGGGAGCCAACCAATGGTGCAAGATGTAGGAAATTAGAAAAGTGAAATACTCAGTTCTTGCAGTGTGGCTTAGCACAGTAGCAGGACACTTGTAGTGAGTGACAGCAAATGGTCAATAACATCTCCTGTGAACGCTTCAAGTAGTGCAGACCTGTTTTTGTTGCCATTTAGGAAAGTATGTGCAACTTGCTAAACACTCCTATTAGAAATACACCCTGAAGTCCTATGTCCCCTGAAGAGGGGAGCTTTTTGAGCTTTACAGAAACTTTATGTAGTTAAATCTATAAATCAAAGATGCAGATGTCCTGGAATACTGCTGAGAGTAGAACCTCCTTCAGAAAGAAAGCAGAACCAGAGTCTCAGAGTAATTAACCCATATGCATAGTTCGCAATGTAATCTCCTTTTGCAAAGTGTTTATTAGAGATCTTCATATATACACAGTGTATGTGCACACCTATGCACCTGCATACAGTAGGTGGAGACATGCATTCCAAATTACAGCCATTTCACATAATTAATCTGAACTAATTGTGCATCCAGTGCATATCCACTGCCAAACTGGCATTAACACAAATTAAACACTGAAGGATTTACAGGGTAGAGAAGAGACAGGAATGCCCCAATGGGCATTCCAGGAAGCCACACATGAAGCACGACCCTGGCATCAGTCAGTGTCCTTCAGGGCCTACAGGCATGGACAGAAGACAAGTACAGGTGGAATACCGACCTCCTCTGCTGCATCCTCTCCTCCTCGGGCACGCGGAAGGAATAGCGCCGCTTGTTGTTGATGTTCCGAACCATCTGCTTCCGGCTGTTGTCTGATGTCTCGGGCACCACCAGCTCATCCCCCTCTGAAATCAGCACCAATAGGGCAGCACAAAGTGGGGCACTTCGTTAGGTATTCACAGAACCTGAGTTTCAACACATTTTCTACCTCTGCTCTTGCTAGTGTTGGACACCACCCCTGTTCCATCAAACCTGAAGAAACGTTCTATTACGGGTTTACGGGTTTTCTTGGCCCCTATCTACTACTCTGTTATGTAGCAACAGATTAAACCCTTCATCACACACAAGCTGCCACACCTGTGCTCTCAAAACACCACTGATGCATTCTTTGAAATAAACATTTAGGTGAGCAGGAAGGGAATCTCAGTTTTGTCTCAAAATTCCCTTGGCAGTTCTCACTGAAAATCACTAGAACAGTCTTGTTCCGCCAGCTGTCTGGAAACGCCATGCAAGATTCTCTTCCATTCATTCCCTGCTCCAAAGAGACTACTGCTTTTGAAAAGTTTGAACATTGATGTATTTTGGTGCAACTGTGGGAAAAGGGAAGTTTTTTTCCACACGTGTACATCTGGCCAAGGCATCTTTAATAAAGACATGAAAAGGAAAACAGTGATAATCACACAACAGCTGTGTGACTTGGAATGAACGTTGCCACTGCTCTGTCCTGTTTTATATATATATGGAGAATAAAGTGACACTTAATAAGCTACTGCTCACTGACAAAACAGTTTTTGTATGGAATTCAAATCCCTTCTTTCCTTAAGATCAACTCTAATGTTCAGTCTTTATTACACCTGAAAATTCTCTATACATACGTCCAGCATATCGCTCCTCTCTACCACTGCCATTCCTTTCGTACTAATTTGCTGGCAATTTAAATAAGCACTAAAACACTGCCAGCAGCAGTGTATTTTTCTAGAGTGTTTATTTCCACTGTTTTCAGAAAGTTGTTAACAAAAGTTTATAGCTTTTGGTTGCTGAAACAGAGCATGTCCCCTCTCCACCGAAGAGGTTAAACAAAAGTTTAAGGAAATTCCTCAGGAGCATGCTTACGAAATGGGCTCTAAAAAGCAAGAAAAGTCAGAAAGACTCAGAACAAAAATAGATTTTTTAAGCTAAAGTTGTGGCACACAGTCATTGCTGGCCCTAATAATAAGTTATGAATACACTGTATTACTTTAAAATGCTTGGGAAACATTTGTTTAGGTTAAATATAGTATTAATTTTAATCTAGGGCCGCCAAAATGACTATTAAAGTCTTTAATTGTGCAGGCTTTTTTAGGCAGCGTTCTGGCAGGTGATCCCACATTTGGAAGGAGTGTCTAGTCTAGTCATTCTATTTTCTAGATCCAGTCTTCATTCAAGTCTTCATTGAATATTCAAAAGGAAAAAAAAGTTCAGAGAAGAGACACTGTGGAATCCATAAGCTTTGGCTTTTTCCCAAGTTAACAAGCACAAACATTTGAGAGATCCCTTTCTGCAGTGCACAGATGCAGGCAGATGAAACCACTCTTTCTAAACAAAAATTTGCATGATGAAAATTGGCTTCTCTTTACGTACCTGCCATTTTGTTTTTGAAATATATTAATCTGACTGTCTCCAGGCCTAAAAGGTTTAGTGATCCTTCTGTATTCAAGGGTCGTACCTGAAACAAGCAAAACCAGTCCTTGTAATACTCTCAAGAGTAACTATTTCAAGTCATTAAAGCCACAAAGAAGAGTTCAAAACAATTTTAAACTCTTTTTTTTTTTGAGAATGAGTACAGAGGGGGTTACCTAAAATTCCACTTGAAGACACAGGCTTAACACCATTCCTCCCAGCATTTAAATGAATAGTTCTGTTAGAAGTCTACTTCATTTATCAACTCAATTTTTCCTATTAGATGTACAAAGCAATAAGCTGAGCTTTTACTTTGTGTTAGTGGCATGTCACAATAATGCTCTGCAGCTTGATAAGAGCACTCACAGACTGCTAAAACCTACTGGTATCTGTAATTTCCAACATAAAAATCAAAGAAGCATTCCACACCCTGAGTCTGTAAATTGTGTTAGAAACAGGCTCTTCATAATAAATGGCCATTTTTGAGACTCCTAAGTGTAGTAATTTTGTTTGCTGAAAGTAGTTTCATCCATTAAAAGGGAGGTCTTGAGCCAAATTTTAATCGAAGTACTAAATCACATTCTACTGGGAAAGAAATAAAATTCTCCAACTGCTTAATAACTCAAAGTATGGACACCAGAAAGAACTTTCCCATAAAAGTCCAGATTTGTCTCTCCTTGAGACAGTTAATAGCTGAGCACCTTGATCTTTGCATTATGTATCCTCACAGCACATCATGTGCTCATCTGACACGTGGGAAATTGATATACAGAGAGACTGAATGACCAACACAAGACCACAGGGGCAATGTCCTGCAGCTCTATGTCACTGGAACGCCAGTAAAGGAATTGTGTTGACCCTGATACAAAGCTGAAGTCAGTCTAAACCCCAGGGAAAAAACTGACTTTTCTTTTTTCTTTCCAAATACAGCTGAGCAAACACCTTCTAAATACCAAGGAAGTGTCAGTTTTCAGAAACATCTCCCTTTTGATAAGAGATCCAAACCTGACATCATCCTGTTTTTGGTATTTCTACTGGTTGAAACAAAATGTTCTAACCCTGTCTGCCTACAATATTCTCAAGCAGCAGGAGACAGATTTTTGAAGACCTGTTTAATTATCTTAACATCCACCATCCTCTGGCAGTAACACAGACAAAATCAGGCTCAATGAAGCCATATGCAATTAACAGCACGACGTTCCTCTCATTATTACAACAGTATCAGTAAATCTAACATAGTCACACGCTCCAGACTGACCACTCATCTAAACAGGGCAACCACGTGAGAAACACATTTTCTATTTCCAACAAAAATGCACAAGTTTCTTTGCAGTAGCTCTTCCTCTACTTCAATTATGTTTCCACAAGCAGTTTTAATGATGGCTTCTAAAGCAGTACTGAGTCTGGACATATTCCTTGGCCCATACTGAAATGGGAAGTTACCTTTTTGAGGGGAATAGTTTGAATCCACTCCATGGAGTTCACGTCGAAGATATCAATTGCATTTTCACTGTACACAGAGAGGTATGGTGCATTGTAACCTGGGAGGAAATGATGAGGTATAGTGTCATGTGCTTTTAGACAGGGCCCAAAATAGACAATTTCTTACAGTTTAACCAGATTTATTTAATAAAACAAAACCAGTGCTCCATGATCCAACAACAAGCTTTGAAAAATGAGCTTTAACTCAAAAATGACCAAGAAATTTATTCTGAAGGCAAACCAGCACCACCTAAAAACTTAGAACCTCCATGACTTTTCTTTTAACTTTGCTGAAAACCTAATTCTTTACGAATTATAAGAGATTACGGTTTACTCTGCCAAATACTGATGTATTTCAAAGGTTTTTTTCTCCTAAAAGCCCCATTTTTAATAAGAGCTCACATATTGTAACTGATGTGGTAGGAAAATACACTGCTCTATTTAATAACTGCCACTTGAATGAACTGAGTCTGGACGATGCACTAGAAGAGCATCACTTGGAACCATGCACCATGATGCAGTCATAAAAGTCATGTTTCCTTAGCTTTAATTCTCCCTTCTCATTTTCTGGATTGTAAAGAGAAATCTTCTGCTACTTATCTGGCCCATTTCCCCAGGATGAAATTTGTTTCACTGGGAACACTCCTACAGGAGAATTCAGTATTTCCATGTCGGCAACAAGACTGCCACGGTCTGCCAAGTCTAACAACAGCGTCCAAGTTGTGTTTAAATGTAACAGCTTTTGCTATAAAATATACCTCCATTCTGAGCTGGAGTCACATCAAATCATTTAAGGCAATCAAAAAGCTGTCACAAATAATAACAGCCATTACAGATGAACTACATGTGAAAAATACCCATTTTTCAATCTATCATAAAATCTCTCGTTTTGATTCATTCATTGCCTGAGCCCACTGTAATAATCAATTGCTTAAAACTGCTTGAAAAGCAGAAGTGACAAACACCCTGCAGAAGTTGCTCCTTCCATATTCAGAAGGGCCTTCGCTCAAACAAGGTGAAGCATTCCTCTCCACTGCAGTGTGACTGGACTGCAGCCAGAGTGAGGTAAGAAGGCAGACTATTCTAAAAATCAACACAGAGCTGGGCTCATTCACTACTTGGAGTGCAGATTTGGCTAATCTTTATCTGCATTCAGACAGACATTAAAAAGAAGAAGACAGACAATCAGGTTGGGGTTTTTTTTTCCCTGAAACTGCCACGGAGATAAAGCCCTAGTTTGAAATAACGTGCAATAAATGTTTAACAGACCTTGGTGGAAATGAAAATCTTGAAAAATTACACTATTTTTCCTTAAGGTTATGAAATATACTTTTTTATATTGCCTGCTATGCATTGTATTTTGGAAGGAAAGAGAGAGACAGGAGGGAAACTTAAGTGACTTTTTAAAAAAGCAGAGAGGAGATGAATAAGAAGGTTGTTGACAAAAACTGCTGAGGAAAAAATAATGAACAAATAAAGAAAGAAAAGACAGAACAGACTTGTAAGAAGGAATAAATACCATTAGAGAAAAGCAAGTCAAACTACCAGATCCTGACGACTCTCAGCATGAAGAAAGCTGGAACCACAATGCTGAGCCAAAGCACAATTCCATTCCAAGACTTTAAACAACAACAGTCCAGCATTGCTGGTAGCGAATACATAAAGTTCCCGTTAGCCTCTGTTGAACCTGAAGCTTTTGGCTGTTTTAGAGTTAGAAATCCTGACTCATGATTCCTCTTTGTGTTCCAGCACTGTAGGTCAGTGCCAGAGTTGTTAAAACTAGCATAGATGAGGATGAAATCCTCTGACTAGATTAAATATGGTGACAGGAGCCAAGAGCATTCATTAACCTATCAGGTAATTAGCCTTGAACTTCACCTCCTGTGGACATCAACACAAGCAGAGATCACTTCAGTGGACACCACCAAAGACACAGACGCACACAGAGAGCACAACTCACAGCAAGAAGATGGAGTTGCGGGCCACATCAACTCTTGTTGTCTGGATCTTCGGCCCTGGCAGTCGACGTAAACCCCGACGCTGCTAAAACACAGCAGGTATTCTTTATTTGAGATCTCGACTGCACAGATGGCATCGGTGGGCTGCTGTGAGATAAACGAGAGCGTGTGGTCGTCCGGATGGAGCAGGCTGTACGGGCTGCCCTCTCCATGGAGGGGGTATTTTAAGAAACCTGACTGGTAGCCCACACAGAGCCGGTCACTGAAGATTGACATCCACTGGACGTTGCCCTGCACCTGGATCTCCTTGATCTTTTTGTGGCGCGTCTTACTCTGATTTAGTTCGTAACAGAGGACCTGCCTTTTCATGGCTACACACAGGCAGGTGAGAGCTCCGTGGCGCACGTGTCCAGAGACTATTGACTGGCAGCCTTTGGTCTCTGCCAGCTTATAGAACTCAGTCTCCCTCCCATCCAGGGCGGCCATGGGGAAGAGCCGCACGTGACGGTTCCGTCCTGAGATTACTGCGATGAGCTGCTCGCTCGGGATCAGCTCGATCTGATGAACCTTCTTGTTGTCACCAACACGGATAATCTCTGAAACAACAAACAAAACAACCCCCCCCACAAATCCAAGTAAGTAATGGTGAAGTGTGAATTGATTATGGCGTGTATTTGTAAAGATGAACTAGGAAAGAAACCCAAGAAATCCCCTTTATTGCTTCCGTGCAATATTAAAAAGTACAGAATCAAAACTTGTATATTAGTAACACCAGATGTGGCAATTCTGTATAGACCTTTGGCTTTTCCTCATCAGAAATGGCAGGAGCAGATCTGATGCAGCAACAACCGCTGCATTATTTCAGTATTCATTTCAAAAACAGTTTATAGCCAAAAAACTACTGAATAAAGGAAAAGCCACAAAGAGCTGACACATACAATGAAACATTTCATTTGTTGAATTAACTTGGGCCATCTGTTTCTACATCTTGCAATACTGCACAGAAGTTCTCATTTCCAGTACCAAGGAGGAGGTTACACAAAGGATCCAGCCACGATTCTTACTGAGGTGCACAGCAGGAAATTCAAATGAGGGAGGTTCCTACTGAATATACAAAGGAAGTGTTTCACTGTGAGAATAATTTGCAACAGGCAGTCCAGAGAGATCATGGAACCTGTGTCCTTGGGGATTTTCAAGACTCAACTGGATAAAGACCTGAGCAACCTGGTCTGAAATTAGTATTGAGCCCGTTTCCAACAGGGAAAAAACCTTCAGCTGCATTCGAAATGCTGTATTTTTGTTATTGGAAAGGTTACCCAAATCAGAAAACACACAGAACACCTTCAGGTCTCTTATGGAGCTGTCCAGCTGATAATGTAGTAAAAATCACGAAAAATGAAACCAGAGGATATTGAATACGATGATTTAGTATTAGGGAAATTATTACCACTTCCTAATTTCTTACCATCTTTGGTGACATGCACAACAAACAACCCTTCTTCATTCCCCAGAGCTATCCTTTCATGGTCTATGACATTAAGAAAAAAACAAGAAGTTATTTTTCTTTGGAAGCACTTTAGGAATCACTTCAACAATAGAGATAATCCTCATTAACAGAGACAGTTTTTTAATATATTGAAATAACTGCATATAAAGTCAAACCTAATAAATTCATGTATTAAACAAATTGGCAACCTCCCAATCTCTCAAATTTCTGAAAAAATACGTCTTTTCCCATTTCTCCTGTTAGTTGAAGTAACAGCTCAAAACATAATTTTTAACAAACCATTCAGAGCACTTAAGTCTAACACCAGCTTTGAAGTAACTATATTATTATACTGAAATAATTTAAATAATCAGAGTTTAACATATTTTATGTAGTACTATTTAAAATTACTAAATTCATTCTCTGATCTTACATCTTCTCTGTGCTCCCACCAGCAGATTTTGTGAAGTGAGTGATTTACATCTATTCTATAGTGCTAATTTTGCCCAGTTAGGGAATAATGTTTACGGAATAACAGAAGACGAATGTCCAATTCTCAGTCAAAATTATTTGTAATTATGAATACTGGTGAATAATTATGAATATGGGGGAATTATTCATGATTATGAATATGGGTGAATAGAGGGAATACTCTTAAAAGAATTCAATTGCACGTTTTACTTGGGTCCATACACATTTCCATATGGGATAAAACCACTACATTTTATTCTTTATCCAGTAGATAACACCACCTGACACATTTTTTTTCTAAAAAATCATGCTTTTAGCATATCCATTTTTCTTAGAGCTTTCTTCTGATTAATTTCATACCTATGATTGCTGCTGACTGTGTTGTTTTGATGAGGGGCAAGGTGCTGTCATAAGCTTCTTTGGGAACATAGACTGAGCGGTCTTTGAGCTTGTTCTTCTTCAAGATCCTATGCAACTCATTGAGCACACCCACCCACTTGCTTTTCTCATTCTCACCGTCTGCTAGAATCAGGATTGAACACTTGTTACTGGATGCAGAGAGCTGGGAGGCTGTCACCTGCAAAGAAATTAAAACATATTTTTAAATCATATATGATAAATAATTTCCTCGTAATCATTTCTACAAGGGAATCAGATGCCTGTAAGTACCCTTTTAATTAGCTGTCTGGATTAAAGAAGCAAAAATTTATCTTTACTTAATAGAAAACATTCTTATCTTAATCAAGAACCTACAGCAGAAAAAATCTGCAGATGTGAATAACTTAAAGAACAGAGAAAATGCTGACTTTATTTTAAATGCTTTTGTATTTATTTTGTAATTCACGAATGTCTGCTCTAAATGAGGCAGTCAATTCTCACACCAATTTTATAACAAAAAGCATTTTTAATAAAGCTTGCTGTATTTTTAAGAGCTATAGATTTCATTAATAATTTATTGCAAGAGGAATGGTTTTTATTGAAAGAATGCTCTGCGATCCATTTTATGCATTTAATACAGCTTATATTATAGATAAAATTGAAAGCCCCTTCTGTAGGTTTTATCTCCTCTCAGCACACAGACTGATGAACAGTCTAAAAACTGGAAAAACAAGGAGTAAAATATGAAGGCACAGTAAGGAAATGATAGTGGAATTGATGCTTGATAAGACATCAAGGAGAATTCACTGAGGTCAAAGCTTTAATAGAATATCTAATAAAAGTAAGAATATTACAATAAAGCAATGATGGCAAAAGCCCGATACCAGATACTAGACATAAATTTTGATGAGCATTTCACACTAA
The DNA here is from genome assembly GCA_013398055.1 of Ifrita kowaldi. NCBI lineage: Eukaryota > Metazoa > Chordata > Aves > Passeriformes > Cinclosomatidae > Ifrita > Ifrita kowaldi. The sequence goes on along the minus strand of VZRS01004388.1, from coordinate 328,744 downwards.
ATTTCTATACTGACTATCTGACAAATGGGGGTTTTCAGATATGCAATGCACACATTAAAAAAACGTGTATAAAACAAAGACTTCAGCAATAACCCAGTCAGTTAAATTGAGAAGCAGAGGGCAACTTGAGGAAATGAAAATGTACAAGGTCACAATGAACAGAAGAATTTCAAATGACTAAGAGAAAGTAAAGAAAAATACATCTTATTGTGAAGATTAAAAAATACAACCCACACAGAGATGAGAGCTTGCCTAAATGTACCAGTGCTATTTTTACCACAGAAATGATACATGTACAGATCCCCATGCATTGCTGCTGCTGCCATGGATACCACATGGGCAGAACTTGCCAAGGAAATAAAATACTGGCAAGCTGTCAGTGAATGCACACCACACATCACCCTGTGAAACCCTGTACGTCTGGGTTAGTGGGGTCAGGATGTAATACTTACCCTAAAGATACAGGGGATATCTTTTCGATTCGCATGGATGACATCTGAGGCCAAGACAGAACTCACTGAGAATTCTTCATCCCTTATGGAGACCATAAACATAATTGGAAAAGAGTTAATGAGCAAAATCTGTATGTTTGGTTTTTACTTTTCCAATAGTCCTTGTTTAGTGAAGGACACAATAAGTCAGCACTGAAAACTGATTTTTAAAATTATCCTTTCCTCTGTATCTGCAGATGAAATTCACAAATGCAATGTTGTACAACTAATTCCTGGTAAATGCTGATGGAGATAAACCTGTTCAGATATTCTGTAACTGATTTTAATCTATATAAATTAAAACCTTTAAAGAAAAAAGTCCAACATAAAAAACAAGTGGAATGAGGAACACCTCTCCAACTCTTCTGTAAAAATCCAAACTCACTAGAAGCTACAATCTATGCCTGTTTGGGACTTCCTGGACGAACTAACCTAGATCAGATGAGCTTAACATAGTTGCAATGTTAAATGTTGTCAGCCTTCAGTGAGGCTGGTAGTATTTCAGTAATACTGAAGACAGTGGGAACAAACTATTTGGCCCTTCTCAACCAAAAACTGTAATATATTTACCCTACAACAAAGTTTTATCTGTCTTTCAAAACTCTATTCAACCTCAAAATAATGTTATTTTAAATTCTTTATTCATTCCAATCTTCTACACAGCTGAACAGATGCTCTTTGCACATGATGTAGTAATGGAAGTTTAAACATCCACAAAGGAACAAACAAGTGTAGTTCAGGCTAGCTGCTAACTGGTGTTTTATTTTTTTATCCCAGAAAATAAGCAGCTTTCAACATGGATTACAGGGTTTCACAAAAGCTCTGGAGCTTGCTTACTGATTTGACAAAAAGGAAAAGCAGAACAAAACCTCCCGGTGCCTCTGCAAAGCTCCCAGCAGCACTGAACAGCTTACCTCATGTCTATGACCTGACTCACTACCACGCTGGGCTGAGATGCTTTTCCTTCTGCTACATCATACAGGAAGAGTTTAAAATCACAGATCACTGCCAGTGCTCTCTGCCAACCTTTCTTTACTCCAGCTGGCTTTGGGACCTTCAGAAAAATAAATTCTGATCAACTCTCTGTAAGTTTAGATGCAATCAAAAAATCAAACAGACAACACAAAAATCAATTTGCTCATCTGGGCTGGGAAGTTTTCATTCAGTGATGGTGTTAAGCAACACAAGCAACAGCCCAGGAGCACTAAGACCAACAAACACAGACACACAGACAATAGATTAGTTAATTAATTAATAGCATCACAGATTCTTTTTTCTTATTTCACAAATTCATTCAGAGCTGTATTAATAAATACAGACAAAGAAACCCATCTCTAGTTGGTCACAGGAATGTGGCAAGAAGTATGTTGAGTAAGACTTTTAATATTTATGTGCAAATATCCACACCAATGACCATAGGCAGTACTGGCAGAAAGACTCAAAAACTCACAGGGCCTGGAAGATGATCTGATCTCTAGAGATGGGACTATACATGACCAACCCAAAGCACACTGACCAATAGAGATGGAGAGAGGATCACTGTTGACAATGCTAAGAACTGCTTTGTGAAAATTTAAGTCTTAGTTTCCACACTGCTACCCTAAGATGTAACTGAATTTATCCCCCCAATAACCAAAGCAATTCCAGCTTTGGAAAACAATGCATTTAACGTAAGTGCCCCAAATGCTGCTACCTCATACTTACTCGGACATGCCCTTCATAAGCTGTTCCTATGCCTTTCTGTGGATCTATTCCCAAAGGTCCCTTCGTCTGTTCAGGAGGGATTGGACACACTGCAGGAGCCTTGTCTGCACAGGTCACGTGGCAGGAGAATCCACACACTTGTGAGGAGCACAAGAAAGAAAAAGATTTGATGGTTATTTCTTGTGCAGTGCAGACGTTGTAATAATAATGAGACTTACACAGAAATCCCCCTTCTTTTTTTGACCAACATCTGAATAATCTCACTAAACTTTGCTACAGACAGAAATAAAAGTCTGCACACAGCAGCATCTGTGCTTTATCTGCTCTAAATCCTGAATTTATCTTTTTCAGATGGATATGCCTTTTTTTTTCAGATGGATACACTCTTTTTTTATGGATACACCTGGTTTCATCCAGATAAGAAAGAGCCTAAAATAATCTCTATTCTGTCCTCTAGGCCCAACTCTACTACTAAACAAAAAACTGGAACATCCTCTAAATAGCAAGTGTCATTCTGTGCTCATATAAACAAGAATAACTTCCATTCAGCACTAATTTTGCTTCTTTCTGGAATAAGTCAGAAGAGATGTCCTAAATTTCGCCCTGCAACATAAAGCAAAGCTGCTGTCAATAAACTTGACCACTCACTGTGGCCCCTTATTGCTATTTTGAGCAAACTGAACTTAGCTCCTCTACCACCAACTGGAATAAGAGTGTCCCCAGATAACTGGGCAGTCTGTTACGTAGGATATTTGAAGCATTTGGCTTCTACTGTTAAAAGACTGAAGCATGAGAATATACTATAATCCAAAATACAAGCAGAAGACTCCTGCATCATGACACTACAACATTTACTGTGCCATCTGCACAGTAATGCAGAACTTCAGTTCACATTTGTTGGTGCTTCCACGAGTGCTTACCTTCACAAGTACAGCCCTGTCGTATCAGACCAACCATCAGGGATGTGCACTGGTTGCATTTCGTTGGTGTGTTAAATGATTTCACTACAAACTGGTGGGCTTTAGGCTGTGAAACAAGCAGACAAGGATGTTAACACCTGCAACACTTCTGAAGAACAGTTATTTGTTTCACAGACAAGAGTGCACAGGTGCATTTAGTAAGGCAGCTTGTTTGTGTTTGCTGGAATGAGATCTGAGCTCCCAACACAGGGGCTGAAAAAAATTCCTTATCAGTGCTCATTGCTGATAATTTAAAGCATCCTCTGTAACAAAGCCATGGAAACTGGACCTTGTCTCAGAACATGAGTTTGCTTCCACTGCAGATAGGAAAGCTGCCAAAATGATTCTGTTACACTTCAGAAGCTGAATGTGTATAAGCATGTGCTCGGTGGGCACCTGACTGTCAGCCCAGGTCAACCCATAAGAGTATTTTCTAAGCTGCAAATTCAGAGCTCCTCTGTAAGGAGTATTGCCTTAGCTAAAAGAAGAACAGCAGACTTTTTCAACATTTTAAACTTTATGCCAGAAAGCCCTGACAGAGTTCCCTTTTATGGTGCTCAGCAGAGGCAATTTCAGAACACCCAATTTAAAGGCAAGAGCTGAAGTTGATAGATGAAGCTGGTTTTGAAAGGGTTTCGCTTCCTGTTATTCCTTGGGAACACAGAGTACATGAGTAAGTGGTTTAATTCTCTCCCTCTCCTCAAGGATGGCTGTGCTGATGCTGCTACATAAAGGATGAATGCCTACGAAATGTGGCAGTATGATTCACAGATGGCCTTATATAAAATCCAGGAAGCTGCTTTGCTTTTCTATAAAAGCTCCCAGTGAAGTAACTACAGGGGGGAAAGGCCAGAGCATAGGGTGAATGCAAAGACTGTCCAAAAAGACCTCATTGTGTACGTGATCTGAAATAAGACAATTCTGCAGACTACTTTGAAGAATAGGTATGTTAAAATTTTGCTCACTTTCCTGTTTTTCAGAGCATAAGGTATCACAGCTAAGGGCTCAAACTTATCCATATTTAATGACAGCTTTACTGTTACAGTGGCAGCTTTCTGTCTACAGAAGAATGTTCTGTTTTGAGACTTGCAGGGAAACAACACCCAGCTTTAAAAACTGATGCAATCAAGAGAGTAAGAAGGTTCTTTAGGGGGCATAACAAATTATAAAGCAAGTCATTATTTACTGAGCAAAATATTTGCAAAAATTAAATTATGTGCACAGTAAAATCTGTTTCACATGATTCCAAGTGCACTTACAGTATTTTTTTAATTGATCTACTAAAATGCTGCCAACAAAACACTGTCTGCTCAAACTTTTTAGCTTTCCTTTACACAAATGAATCTTTTGCTACTTTGCAATTTATCAAAGCAGAGAAACAGATATATTGGAAAGGATTACTTTCTTCATTATTAGTTGCAGGAAAAACTGTCATTTTTAAATATACAGAAGATTCCTAAACCATTGAGTCACTTTCAAAACTTTTACATGACAATTTTTCCTTTAATAGCTTGTATTTACTCCTCATTTGCTTGAATAGACATAATTCACTGGGAATTAGTGTACACTGGCTTATTCAGCAATAGCAAAATGATTTCAACAACTGATGGAAAATCAGTATTTATGCAGGTAAAAGCCAAAGGACAGAAAAATTGGAAATCCTTCTCCCAGCCCCGTGTTGGTGTGCCCCCTGGTAGTGCTCACCCTACACCGCTTAAAACCAGGCAAATCTGTGGTTTCCTTTTTGGGGTTACTCTTTGCTTTTTCTCAAGAATAAGCTTCTAAACAGCACACAACTGATCTGAGACTTTATTGTATGCAAAGAGTAGAGCTATGTTGGTCAGACCCAACTCTGAAAACACTCTCTTCCTAGGATGGCCCTTTGCTTCCTTCACATTCTGGCTCTTTTACCTCTTTCTAAATCCAAACTACTGTTTCTCCTACAATCAAAAATGCCCCGGTGGAATTCCTAGTGCAACTTGTCACAGCCCATAATGTAAGAATGAAGGGTTTTAAATTTCAGAGAGCAACCAGCTTGCACATAAACATCCCTTCTGGAAAGGTCAGTGTGATAATAGTCCTCCTGAAGCTGTAGCCCAGCAGTGACACATCCCCCTTGCTACAGAGAAGGTGTGAATGTTTGACAGGATACCTTTGGCGCGGAGAGTCCCGAGCCAATATACGCTGTCCTCATGGTGGGTGTGTGAATTGAACGGGGAGGATGATCTGCAACCTGAACAGAGTCCCCAGAGCATCAGTCAGACATCAAGAACACACTATCAAAGAAAGTCTGGATAAAGGAAAAAGACTAAGTTGTCCCACCCATCCCATCCCCCAGCATCCAAGCCATGAAACCAAACTGATTAATGCAGGACTCAGGAAAACAAATCTTATTTCTCAGCAAGATTCATCTCCTAAATGTCAAAACCAACCTCACATTATCCTCAACATTTGATTGGATATTTTCTAATATAAAATAACCACAAAATCAATTTTTTTAACAGGGAAAGGGGATAAATTATTATAGTTGCAGAGTCTGGCTAACATTTTGTAATAACAAGACTTCCAGCACAGCTTCAAATAATGTTTTTACTAACTACATTATGACATAATCTTTGTGCCAATATTTCTTAAATATTCATGAATGAGGATATGTTATGAAGAGAGACTATATCTAATAATTGTTTCACAGTTCCCATCCCTTTTCAATTAACCACATGTGAAAGGAAATGCAACATTCCCCAAAACACAGTCTACCACTAGAGCAGAAGGCTATTACAAAGTCCTAAACAGTCTTGCTGCAGAAGAGTGAGCTTCACCCTAAACAGAAGATTTGCAATAGTAAATTTTATACAATGAAACTGTTACTCCTAAAAAAAAATAAAAAGACAGACATCTTTCAACACTGAAGTACCTCGATTGGCTCAATCTCACTGGTTGTAGAAGGAGACCTGGATCTTGAATGGAGGTGAGATTTGCTATCTTCATCCCGTGATGGAGTATTAGACAATGTCAAATTCTCAACTGAATCAATCTAGGAGAACAATTCAAGAGAGAAAAAAAAAAAAACAACAACCAAAGAAATAAATCAAAGACATCACTAAAAAAGAATTCTCAACTCTTACCAAAATAAGATATGGGAGCAGTAGAATTCCTAAGAGAGAACTGAGAGGATAAAAATTCAGTTTTAAGCAACTTCCTAATTAAAAGCAACAAAATGGAATGAAAATTGTTGCATATAAACACGCCAAGGCTTCTGCTGAGAGGTGAGCACATGCATAAGAGCTGCTAGTTCAGGGTCCTGATAACCACTTGAAGGCACTTGTAATTCAGCATTTTTCAAGGGTGAGTATTTTCTACATGCTACGGGGTTTTGTCCACTGGTAACAGGGATTTGTTAAAGTGAATTCCCACATAGCCCATGTAAATTCCTGCAAACATATTCAGGAGAAAACAAGGAGAAAAGGCAGAGCAGTGTATATCCTGAGAGTAGTGATAATTGTATCCACAGAGAACTGAGGGGGTTTTGTACCCCATTTGAACTGCAGAAACATCCTTACCAGGAACACAGTTTCTTTTGGGGAATACTTTCCTAGTCCTTGATATACAGAATGAAACAGCCCAACACAGAGCTACACTGAGCGAGGCACATAGGTACAAACAGGTATCTTGGGTGACAAGTCATCTTTTGTTAGTACAGCTGAAAAAATCAGAGAACGCAGGATTCTTCCTTGAAAACAAGACATCTCCACAAAGTTTTCTATGAAAAATTACATTATTNNNAAAAAAAAAAAAAAGGTGAAAATGCTTTTTTCCACTAATAATAAAAGTAAAAGCTGCAGGCCTGTAGAAGGCTCCATGGCATGCCTCAATTTTCTGGAGCAATGCTATCATCAGTTCTCCATTGCCAAGGATTTGGCTAGCTTGCAGAGAAACTAAAATATGCAGCCATGTTTACAGAAAGCATTTGAACATTCCAGTGTTTCTCATCTCACTTGCCATTGACAACACTAAGAATTCCACAAACTTTACTGCTTTTTGGGAGTCAATTATATTGCCAAGCCAATTTTATACATGCACACACAGTCCTGTTCTTCAGGAGCTCAGTCACGGTAGCGAACAGGTGCAGTGGCTAGTTTTATATACACTTTTTTTTAAAATAGTGAATTAAGTTTGATGGCTTCTAGTTTTACCATACCCTTCAAAAAATTATCTGGTGGAGAATGCTCATCAGTTTGATCAACTTAGGCATATCAACATGCCTGCAAGTATTTCTGAAAGGAAAATGGCATATTCTCACACTGGGATACACCTGTTTACTACACATACATGATGTGTTTCAAGCATTGTGGCAAAAAGTAGCAGTAAAGCAAACATTTTGTGCTCAGATTTATCAGAAGCAAATAATAATGGAAAGCTTTACCCAGTTTGAAAAGACTGATGCCTTAAGTAGTAAATCCCCGAACACATAACATGTTTCAATTATTTTAAACTTCCTTTTAATCCAGTCTAAACATGTGATAACTTGGAGTCCACTCACAGACTGTTTAACTTTCAACAACTCTACCTCCTCCTTGAAAATGTTACTAAAAAATAAGCCCAATGAGTAACTATAGGCAAATTTTTTCATAGCAAGAAACAGACACTCCTTTTCTCCTACAAGTAAAACTCAGAGATCTAATCTATCACTTCATAAATGTTTCCAGACATTCCAAGGGCTTTCCCTCTCAAAGCAGCATCTGCATACCAAAGAATTTTCATGGTGTCTATGAAAAAATGTAGTACAAGCCTGGTATCAGTGATGGAACCTTTCTGGAATGTGCTACAAAGCCTTTGTGGTTGAAGACGACTGCTGAAACAGTAACAACTGCATTTTCACTTTACTTATGAACATAAAAAGCCCACAAAACAAACAGAACCTGACCCACCACTGCAGAAGGGAATTTACTCCCCCTTCAGTGCAGAAATGAGGGCCTTAAGCTGTATTGCTGCAGTGATCTCAGGTTCCTGGCTTTAATGAGAACTAAGTACAAATGCAGCCTGACTCAACTACGGTCAACAGTTTATGAAGACCCATGTCAGCACCATTCAAACTGGTTTTAAACTAATCCACTGGCTTACCCAAGGCAGATTTCACTATTTCCTACCAAACTGTAACAGCCTTGCTGTCTTCCACAGCAGGACTGTGCATAGCTGTCTACATGTGCAGGTCTGAGCCAAAGCTGGCCAGTGTGTGAACACATCTGGAGGAGAGAGAACTTCTGAACTGGAGGCACCACGAACAAAAACAACCAGTTAGTGTAGTGTAAGCTTGCCTGAGAGACTCAGCAGTGTGCTTTGAACTGCATGGGTAAGGGCATCATTAGAGCTGTTGGGCATTGCTGCTTAGTTATTGAATATGCAACAGAAATGCTTTGTATGCTTACTCATCCCCTCCAACATATCTGTATAAAACAAACGAAAGTGGCAGTACAAGATTAAAATGGACACAGCACAACTGGTAGGAGTTCATCCTCATTGAGTCTCCTTTGATAACACATGTAAACACACGTTTAAAAACCCACCTTGATTTTTGAAACACCACAGAAACACTTCTCCAGTTTAACCAGCTACAACACATCCATCTCCGTTTTCTTTGTATGAGTTTTTCCTATCCTCCTTGATGCTCTATTTACTCAATTCCCCACTCCATGTTTATTTATCTTTGTATTGTGGTATTTTCTATCATTTGCTGTGATGTGCCTCCCAAAGGCCAAACTTTGACCTCCTATGGGCAATTCCCATGACTTAACACATGCCCTCTGCTAAGGGCAAGGAAACAAACAGGCCCTCATTTGATGTTTGCTCATCTTCCCAACCTGCATCTGCCTGATCAGCTTCCACATAGAACTTTCACATTAAAATGAGAAAGGACCCAAAGCACCTTCTCCAGTTTCAGAGATACTCTGCTCATAGGGTTAATTGAAATGAAAACACCCAAAGCATCTTCTCCAGTTACTGTGATATTCTGCTCATAGGATTGCCAAATGAAATACTCCAAAAGCTTTGAGCCCATGGCTGGAAAACAACAAACAGCACAGCAGCAGCAGCAGCAGCCAACAGCAGCAGCACAAGACATGCAGTGAGGTAAATACACAATCCATACATTAAACATAGGCAAGGACACAACAGGCAAAAAATAAAGGGCCACATAGAGTAAGACAGCCTCTTACACGTCTGCCTTTGTTAGCTGGAATACAGGAAGGAGAGAGCTTTAACAAAGAAAGGAGGAGAATATGTTACAAAAACAAACAGTGACACATACATCACCTCAGAATTCCTCATCTCCAGAGGTACTGGTTAGACACATACCAGCATGTTCATTGTTACAAGTATTTTAAAAACAAGCTATTCTGGGGTAACAAGAGGGAAGAAACATTAAAAGAAAAGGAACAGCTATTCCAAGTCCACAGTCTTACACTGGACAACAGTGAAACTGCAGACTACACTGCAGTATTAATTTCCAGTTGGCACCTCTGTGCTTTGAACAAGAGGAATGAAGTCATCTATTGGAGGCATCCAATTTAAAATATCATTATGAACCAGATTTAATCAACTTAATTATGCATGTGCAGGTAAAGTCAAGGTTTTCATCACACACTACTGTGGCTTATTCTGTTCAATAAGAAGAATTCAGAACATCATTTATTCTGTGACTACTTACAGAGTTCAGATTTGTTTAGTCTAGCCAAAGCCCATGGGGACTGCATGTGAGGACAGACTGCAGGAGGATTTAAGAAATGTATTTCTAATTTCTAATGTGTTAGCAACAGGGGAAGAAACAGCATTTTTGAGTGTGCAGGAAAAATAACTTTGTCAAGGGAAAATGGGATTCCGTTTTATTGTTATTAAAGAATCACTAATTCATCCTTAAATAAAACAAGTTGATTGCTTCTCACAGCTAGTGAGATACACAAAGATCCACCTGGCAAAGAAACAAAACCCAACACTTCCACTGTCAGACACTTCTAGTGAACACAGGAGACTTAACACCTAGACAATGTTACTGAGACAGCCTGCAACGCACAGGAGAAACAGCAGCAAGGATTTAGTCTCTTGGAGTCACTGGGGGTGACTTCCCTCCCCACCAAGACTGGAATTCAGGGACTCCAAACACATTCCTACTCCCCTGTGTGCAGAGGAGATTGTTTCTGAACGTGTGGGCTGTCACAGCTATGAGGATTTAGGCACCAGTTCTGCCAACCTGACCCAGCATCTTTTCAAAGCAGGAACCAACAGCGACTGCTACTCATCTGAGTAGTGAGCTACCACATTTTTCCTCAGCATCTACAGGCTACAGAGGCAGCAGGATATCTATTTTTATTTCTCTCCAGCAGAAATTGCAAAACTACTGTTTTCCTCATTGGAAAAATCAGAATTAACTCCAGTCATTTGGAGAGTGCTATAAATAGTTACATTATTTCGATGGCAAACACACAAGACATCCCCACCCTAGGAAACCCAATGCTGTGTGCACATCTGTATGCTAAACAGACTTCAGAGATCCTGCAAGGAACGCCTGGCAACTGCAGCTGCACATTATTTGACAGACTCTCTGTCCTTCCTTAACGAAGCACAGAGCCTGAAGAAACAATACAGGCCACCAGAAATATTTACTTGGGGTTCTTGATTACAAGAGAGGCCTTCCTAAACCCCATGCAATATTGTAGCACTGCATGAATCTGACCTGAGCACTTCTGATTCTTCCTTGGTCTTAATACAAAGAAACCAATGAACCCACACACTTGTCAGGTTTGACTGAGAAGAGATTAATTCTTCTGGAGATGCTGCAAGGAACGCTGCCCTTCAAGGTAACTGCTGCCAAAAAGAGACATTGGAAAGGGAATGGAGGTCACATCCAGTGGGCAGGGAGTTTTAATACCCGAATTTTAATTTAAGTCCATCTAATATATTGATACTAAACCAACTCAATGAGCTAAATCATAAATAACCATTCATTTAGATAATACAGAGACTATAAATTATGCTATGAATGAATCAAGTAATTGTCCAATAAATCAAAGAAGCAGAACTGACTTTCAGCACAACTTAATGATACCACTTTTCATCTACTAACACAGATATCAGCTTTATCTCTCTTTCTAACAAAGACAGAATGTCTTGCATTTCTCTGCAAGCTGCTCTTCCCTCTTTCAGCAGTCAACTCTTCTTTTTCTGCAGTTTTGTCAGATCAGAGAGAATTCTGCCTTGGTGTTAGAGACATGAGCCCCTGGCCAGTCCAGGCAGGAGATGTACTTTTGCCAAGTGCAACTGAGAAAAAAACCACTCCTGTTGGATGCAAATTGAAGATGGAACAGGGGAAGTTTGACTCCATGTGCAGGAAGCTGACTACAAGCAACAATATAAATATTAATACCTGAAACTTAAACCAAGACTAAAAGGTGGGTATCTGCAAAGAACTGATCTGGGTGGACCATTCCAGAAGAACTGCCATTAAAGGATGTATGCCAGCAGCTGAAAATTACTCGCTTGCATAGAGAAAAAAAAGTAATTTTGTCAAAATGCTTGTGGAAAAAAATGCTGCCTTCTTTAAAAAAAAACAACAACAAAAAAAAGCAACAACAAAAACAGAATAAAGCACCGAAGTCCTTCAAAATTAACTAAACAGCAACCAGGAAAATATCCTTGCCCTAAGCTTCCCCTTGCAAAATAGAACATTATAAGCAACTTCCATATATATGCTTTATTTCTCTCTTAATATGTTTTAGGGGAGTGTTTTAGATATTTTTAGAGATAAATTTCTATTCAAGAACCTGCTGACACAAACTAAGTGTTCCTAATACACAGGTGACACAAAACATGTTATATTTAATCCAGATAAAGAATCTAAACATTATTCATTTTTTGTGGATTTACACGCCAGGAAACTGTGCCCTCTTTTTTTTTTGTGTGTAAGAAAATTCCACCAGTATCAGCAAGACACAAGTTTTCTGTATGCTATACAAAAATACAGCTAAGTGCCTTCTACTACGACACCACAGATGAACCTTCACGTTTTGTCTGGGGTATATACCTGATTTACAGAGCAAAAGCATCCAGAAGAAAAGCTGTTTTTCAGAGTAAGTGACAGGAAAGGAAAGCAGCAGCAAAGGCCTGTATACCTCATCCTCTTTGCTACACCCTTGACAGCAGACATTTCTCAAATAAAACGAATTGTATCACATTTCAATACCAATAGGATTACTCTGTGTTAAACACATATGCATAAATATTTGTGAGTGTATTATGTACAATATGTATACACACATCTACAAGGACAGACACACACACAGTTACACCTACAGAGCTGTCATGGGTGGAGCTCCATACACTTGGATTTCAAGAAGTTTATTGATAATTACTTTTATGGGCCTACTGCTTTAGTTTGGAAGAAATATAATGCAGTCAATTTTCAGCTTTTAATTCAATTCCCTTTGTATGCAATTAACTAGTGGCAGTACTTAAAGTCCTGACAGAACACCTGCATCTCAAATGGTAATAAAAAGCAGTAAGTTCACTTCAGTCATAATGAAAATGACTTCTCACAATGCAGGCTAAAAAAGAGAAAATATTTTATCTGAGCAAACAGAAATTATGCAAGGGAAACATTTTAATAAAAGTGATTAGAAAACTTAGGGAAACTACTCATGACAAAGGAATAATATGAAGCAAAAGAATTAAATACATAAATGTGCTGGTGATTTTGGAACCATTTTCCACAGGCCATATCAACAGACAAGGCCTAAAAGCAGCTTTTCCCCATCAGAAAAACTGTTTGCAATTAAGAATTCTTCACCTGCAGCTAAAGAAAAGCATTTATTTCAAAACAGAACACCTACTTATATAAATAGGTGTAAGGGTGCTATTACAGAAATACTTTGTTCTCCGCTGCACTTGCAGAGTTTTTAAGTTGACTGCATTAATGATTGACTATTCCAAATCAATCAACTGCTCTGTTATTGAGGGATTTACTGGGTTGAAAGTCAGACTTACGTCATCCATAAAATCAATCAATGAGGATGAAGAGGAGGAAAAGGAATCCTATTTTAATGAAAACAGCAGTAAAAAAAAACAGAGAGAGAGAGAGAGAAAGAGATGGATGAAGAAAACTGTTAAATATAAACAAAAGTGCAAAAATAAAGAACTGTTAATAACCAGTGGCAGTAACAGTTACCTGAGTACGTTTTCATTAATTGCCTTTCATAGACAATTAATTAATGCACTATCTGTAAAGAAACCAGTGTTTTTCCAGCATTTACTCAATAAAATAGTATTCCTATACTCCCAACAGGATTCTTATACTGGAAGTAATTTATAAGATAAATTATTACAAAGGAAATTTTAAAACTATGTTAATTGTGAGGGCTTCAGGAGAGAACAATGAATTAGTGAATACATAATGAAAAGGAAGAAAATTTTGGGACATCAGTAGTAGCAGGGATTATGCTCTTTCATAGCTAAATGTGATGATCCTGTACTTGCATCAGGAAAAAATGGGCAAACTTTAGATTAATGTCTAACTATAAAGGTAGTGCCTTGTATTCTCTGAATTCAGTTTGACCAATATTTCACCTCAGCAGTTCTTTCAAAAGAAAGATGGTGCTTGGCTTACTGTTGATTAAAAAAGAAGATAATAAATGTATGGTATTGTTTCAATTTTTTCCTGCCAGGCTTTCTACCTACTCTGGTCTTTTGTCTAGAAGTGACAAAGGTATTAAACAGATTCATTTTTTAAATAAAAATATCCGTGGAGAGGAGATGAATAGCAATTATCTGGATTTTACAGATCTGTGTAAAATGAACAGACGATGAAAACAACCTAATAAACAGCACCAGTGACTTCATGGGATACAATCAAGGATGGTTTACATATTTTATCTCATTTTCAACAAACCACTACCTGCTTTACTTAGCATTTTTCTGAATACAAAGAAAAGCCATTTGAACAACCATGCTTTTCATGTTCACTGCCAAATCAGGCAAATTTCTGCATTCAAGGTTTGAGAGAGAATTCAGTGTGATTACAAGCATTCAAGAGAAGACAGCCAGCACTGTAAATGACAAACAATTCTCACATATTATTATAGACAAATATTATTGGGGCAATACAAAAAAAATACAGGAGCAAACTCTCAGCAAATATGCACGTAACCTACACACACAACAGCAGTTCCACTGACTAGCAGAGTTAGAATAGCTTTGCACTTACTTCAAATTGATCCAGAGCAGAGGTAGGCGCATTCAAAAATGCCAAGAAAGAATTCTGTGAGTCTTGGTGCTTTACACCTAGAAAACAGCAGCAGGTTTTTAAGCTACAGAAAAAATGACCTTTTCATGGAGGACCTTTGCCTTGCTGAATCAGAGTTTTGAGTGTCCACCTGAAACACCTACATTCTTTGAAATAAGCTACACATTTGGTTTGTTTTCCAGAGTTAAGGATTTTTTTTACCGGACAAGCACGTGTTTAATTCACCTTTCCCAAGCGAGGATGTGTGTGGTGTGAGTTCCATGTGTGTGTGGTGTGAGTTCCATGTGAGAACAGGCTGTGCACGTGTCTGTTCTGCAGGAGGCACTGGTTTCCAAGGTGCTCATGTCCATCTGCACCACACACCAATGCAGCAGGTGCCACCCCTGCTCTGCTCACACGTGGGACGTCCCACCGTGCCAGAGCAGCTGGAGCCAACAAAAACACCACATTTCCCAACAAGATGGGTTCCTTGAGCCATGCTCTGTGCCTGTCTGCCACCTCTCCCTGCTGAGTGGCCAGCAGTAACACAATCCTGGGTGAAGCTTCAGATGTCTCTGTCACACCACATCATTTAAGTGATGCTCAGCCAGCGAGCGGAGCAGGAACGCTGCATCCCCTGGAGCTGCAGAGGCTGGCACACCTCGGCTCTCACTTTAACTTGCTCCAACTGGTATTTTTTTTCTTCTTCTTCTTTTCTAATTCAAGAATTCAAGTTGCTGTGTGGGTGTTTATACTTCACAGATGTGTACAAACTCTATTCTTCTCAATGCTATAAATACATTATGTACACACATATACATGTATTTATTATGACCAGAGCCTGCAGACTGCGTGCATCTCGAAAGAATGATGCTATCAGAAGTTATCTATTTCTTTTAAAAAATGTCAGTGTCTTCCTCTATTCAGCCATATCACCCTATATGCTCTAAATACAACCCACAGTGAATGAAGTTACAAAGAACCCTTTCCTCTCTAAAATATAAATACACTGAAATCACAGTAAAACAGTAAAGCCGATTTTCAAATTACCGACTGCTTTATGGAATACTTTCAGCAATCTTTGACCCACCCGTCTAAATTTCTGGAATATATTTATAAACAGGAAAGGATTAGGTGTTAATCCAAAGAATCCCTTCCTAGAAATCAATTTCCACACACTGCAAGTTGCTCTACCACTGTACATTGACTACATTGGAATCTTCTATACAGTTCATGATTCAAACAGCAATATATTTCTTCTTGTAAGAGAAAACCAAATCCAAAGATGGTAACAATTTAGATTAAGGTGTATTTCTATCAGACTGTTTGAATAATTGCAGTAGAATATTACTAATTTAATTCTGTTAAGAAACATGACTAATGTTTCCTTGAACAGTACTTTTGCTTGCTTGTTTGTTTTCAGCCAAGAGTAAATGTTTATCTCACCAAAACAATAAGGTTTCAAACACTGGAAAAAATACAGGGTAAAATATGAATTATAAATTCATAACATTATTTAACACAAAGGAAGATTTCAAAAGTCAAGCAACCATGCATAATATTTAAGAAAGTTCAAGAACATATAAATGAAAGCTAAACACAACAAAGTGTTTTTCTCTCCAAGGAGATGCTATCAGCAGCTTCTCTCCAAGTACTTGGAGGAAGTATAATCCTGGTATCAGTGCTAAGCATCAAGATGAGGAAGTATAAATTCCCCAAGTCTTATTTGCTAATTGGCACCATTTTTTAATGATCTGTATAAGTCTGAGTTATTTTTAACAGTCAATCAGCACTGGGAGGTCTATATACAGGAGATGAATGTAAACTGTAATACTTTATTGACTGACTGGCCACTAAGCTGCAAAGCCTGAAAAATATTTGACATCCCAATGCAGCAATTGTTGCCAGGGTATTGAAATTCTGGAGTTCACACAGTTCCCTACAGAAAATTAGGTAATTCCATTTGGCCTGAAAAATACTTCTTCCCATGTGACTCACAAGACACAAATATTAGAGCTACTACAGAAACTGCAAAGAATCAGCCAAATCATTAATCATCTCTTAATGAATTTTTTTTTCATTGCAGAATTACCCAAAAAGTCTCTTCTCCCAGCAACAATGCAAAATAGTGTTGGGCAGATGCAACACTAATCCCAGAACATACTCAATACCACAGCAAAGCACTCATGACCACACTGCTCACTCTGTGGCTGCAATGCCTATCAATGAAGTCATCCCAGAAACAAACAAATGTTACGAATTCCTCTGCAGTTGTTTACTCTCTGTGTAGACAGGCCCAAAACACTTACAGATGAACACTATGATCAGTATTGATGTCTAAATACCTTCACCCATCATAAAGGAGAAAAGGTTAGAAGTATATCTGTATTCTAACAGTTTTCTGGCAGTAAATCACCATACACAGGGCAAATAAAAACAGTGCTGTCTCAACTCAAATAATACCTTACTGGTTCAAAGGCACCAACAAAACCGAGGTGTATTACAAGTATTAGAAGTGCAAATGTAACTGCTGTGGGTACATCTTATCAATCAAGTGTTGTGCTCACATGTTGGTATCATATTTTAGTTTCAAGGTGACACTTGTGTGATAAGATGTACCCACCAATGTGACACAGTATTTACTTGGATATCAGTTGCCATACCCTTTTCTGATCTAAGCTCTTCTGTCTCCTTTTTCAGCCTTTCGATGTCTGCCAAAAGCTCCATGTTCTTCTTTTCAGATTCTTGCAATTTACTTCAAAAGAACACAAAAAATATATGTAAGTATTGAGAACTCACGATACAAGTCACTCTGGTTCCTAAGGTCTTCAAATGCCAGAATAAATCTATTGGGACCTGTTTAGTTTACAGAAAAAGCAATTTATCTCTTGAAGAGGTTCATGTTTTTCATGTTTATAATTTCTAAGTAATTGTGTGAGCTTCCATCCTGTGAATGAGAAAAAAAGACTGTATGCATTTTTATGTTTTAGAAAGTCCTGTTTTTCAATAAAATTTATTTGCTAATCAAGTACCTGTGATACTAATAGATTCACTTGAAGTATTTTTTTTCTCAGTTCCTTTACAGTTAGTTGTTTCAGGGCTTTCTGACTCACAGATAAGAGGTAACACTACTCTGCAATTTGAGCACATTTCTCATTCTTGCCTGTCAAACTGGCTCTGCTGTTTTTATACCATCTCCAATACCGCCTATCATCACATTACCTGCCCTGAAAAACATTCAAGGTAGGTGAACCAGATGTTCCCATTTTAACATACTTGAATTTTAGCTCTATTCTACTGCTTTCCTAAAGCTGCAAAACACACCAGTGCTCTGAGCTAGATTGAGGCTGGATGCCTAGAAAAACGGGATAATTTCCTACCAACCCCAGTTTCAGGCATTCACCCAACTCAGAATAAGTTTTGTTGTGGGGGTGGTGAGGTAGAAGTGAGAAAGAGAGAGGTCTGAGGAAGGAATAAAAGAATTCATACAAGCCCATAACCATTATTACTTCTTACTGTGCAAACAATTGATTTTAGTCAGCTAACCCAATGCAGCTATCAGCAGAATGGAAAAGAACATGTTCTAAGACACAAACTCACACTCTGCATTTGGACTTGTGATAACAACTAGGAGAGACCACATTACCAAAGAGAAAGTGATCCCTCTGAAAGTCTTCAAGATTTCAGCTTTCCCCATCAAGCGTTAAGCTGTTCAAACAATGAAGAGAGATGCTGGCTTTTTCTCATCTGGATGTATGAAACTGGCATATCATTCATGATCAAATTTCGACAGACAAGGTAGATAAAGTAACGATTTGATGACATTTCCTGGGTGGTATCAAAGAAAATTTGCATCAGAACAATTCAGTCTTACCACTCTGTAGAGATACAGGAAGCTTTGACTTTGTTTAGCTCGTCTTGAATAGCCTGTTTGGCTCGGATTTCAGCATCAAGAGCAGACTGGAGCTCCAGCCTTGCAGACATATCCAGCTTTGCAAAGCGTCGCATCTTCCAGGGCATGTCCTAGGAAAGAATCAAAACAGGGAGTAGAAAGAGTAAGAGGAAAGGAAGGTGAAAATGAGGAATGTAACTGACTTCTACAACTCCATTTTGCAGTCTATTATGACCTTAACATAGGAGTTCATTAATTCCAAAATAATCTAAAATTAAGAGTAATGTTAGGAGCAGTATTTCTGAACTCAAGTAACAAGTAGGCAATATGAATGTTTTATGCTGATCTCAAAAACAAAGATATTTTTAAAGTCTAGTTTTGATGTGCCTCAATTCAGATGACAGCTATGAAGGACATTCACACTCCACAAGTGAAAAACTTGTAGGTTTTCATGAACAAAAGCACGATTTCCTTCAACAAATTCATATATGATTATAAAGTCGCTAGTTGAACTACAACATAGATAAAAATCACATTATACAGACATCAGTGTTTAATTAATTGATAAACAATAAATTTGGTATGCAGTCATTCAGAAGAGAAGCTCTATGAAAGTTTAACTTTTGATTAACATAGACTCTACAGACAAATTATTGCTGCAGCTGAAACTACCCAATCAGTGGGTTTTTTTAAAAAAAAAACCCTTCTGACATATGGAATTAAAGTCTTACTGTAGCTCTAGCACCCAAACTGGAGTTCCTCAGGGCTTCCAGCTCTTCTGTCATTTTAGAGGCCAAGGCTTGAAGATAACCTCGAGCATCTTTTTCATCGCTTACCCTAAACAATTATATAAGAAAAAATAAGATGTTTTAACCAAAGAATTTAAAGAAAACCAGAAGTCCCTTCAACAAGCTAGCAACCAGAAACAGATACAGAATACAAAAAGAGTCATAAAACATAAGGAGAAAAACAACAATAAAAGCCCAAGCAGAAAACCACACAGAACTAACTCTTTGCTGCTTTGTGGAGTTTCATTAAACAAGATGCATCACTAAGACAAGGAATGAAAATTGAACAACTACCCATCAGCTACCTGAAATCGAGACTGTGAGAAAGAGATCTTTCAACCTATTTTTAGGGAGCAAATGAAGACAAAACTCACAACCAATAATTAACAATTCAATTGTCTAGATAATATTGGAACTCGTGGTTAACTTCACTGTACCAAGTGACTATGAGAACTAGCAGTTAAACAGTGATGTTACTTCAAGAAGTGCTAATTAAACAGGGAGAGTCTACTTCTAATGTTATTAAACAGCATAAGCCAGAAGAGGCTCTCTCATCCACCAAGCTTGTTTTCTATCCAGACATGTTTTCTGGGTGTAAAGACAACAAGGAGACATGCCTGTTTCTCAGATTCTTTGATCATCAGTTACAAAGAAAGAACAACGACTTTCTGCGATTAATCACAGCAGAAGGTTAGTTCTTCACATTGCCTCAGGTGTTAACATAGGAAAGAAAGTTGCTAAAAAATTAATTCACTGAAACTAAGTAACTTATGAAAAACCTAAAACAAACAAACAGAAAAGAAACCAACATCACCCCTCCCACCCTATTTCCTTACATGCCTGGCTCTAAACATGTTCATTTTGCCCACAGAAGAGCAATCTCAGGTCTGCAACACCAGATCTTATTTAAGTCCCCAAGCTGTCTCAGAGACCAGCAGGGTAATACCACAGCTTGATCACAGTTAAGTCTGTCAACACCAAATACCGAAATGTTTAGGATCTGCTCTAAGTACTGAACCCCAAATAGGTTTAAATAAAATATAGGAAAGTCGGAAAATATTTTTTTCTATTTCATGAGAATTGACTTATCCTTGCTTCCAGATCTTTAAAAGTAACTCTAATCCTAAGGGTGTTGGACTGGAGAAGAGAGTTCTCCAGATGGCTGATTCTGTCTTGCAGTGACCTTCCAGCAGGAAGTGTTTCCCCCTTTGTGCCTATAGGCAATATAAGTTTTTCTGGTTGATACTATGGGGTTCATACACACACAGAACATGGAAATGGTGCTACTTGCAAGTTTACCATTAATCATAAAAGTAAAAGTTTCAACACAGATTTATAGATAGTTGCCAGGAGGCAAGAAAGACATGCTCTGAACTGTCATGGGCAAGGGAGGAACTGAAGAGCTTTCCCACAGTGGCCTTAAGGCAAGATCACACCGTGAAAGCCACAGGCTAAATATCTGCAGGTTGTGGTGACTTTTGGGTGTGCAGTTTAAGGTTTACTTAAGCAAGGCAGACTGCTGAAATACAGAGGAGGCAAAAGCAAAATTAGCAACCATTTTCCACAAATTTCACACCCAACATGAAAAAGTAAAAGTTTATTGGGCTTTCTCTTCTTTGTCTCCTGCTTGTAATTTAGTTCAAGAGGTGGGGAGGAATCCAGGGAAACCCTGCATGTCCTGACTATAAGAGTCAGTGAGAGTTTTTATATTAATGAGTCACTGTTTTTCCCAAGGTACATCAGAACTCCATGCAAGCAGCATTCCAACTTCTTTTCCCGTAACATTCTGGATGACACATTTTGACAACCAGATACAGGTAATCTGAGCCTACACAAACCACTATGACTGTAACAGTGGGCAAAAGATGTGAGAAGTAGTTAAAGATGCTTTTTGGGGGTAGTGAGGGTATGATTAAATACACTGTAAAAAGAATAAAGTTAAAGTAAGAATAAAAAGAATGTGAGGTTCTCAAGAAGGGAAAGAGATTTAGGAATCAGCATTTACTTTTCTCTATTTTTAATGACACATAAAATCTTTGCAAAAAAAAGGGGTCCAATTACTATGTCCATTTTTATGATGCCACATCCTTCCTGATGGAAGGCGAGGAAACACTTCAGTTATTTGGTTTATAGTGCACAGAACCCTCAAGCTCTAAATGCTGAAAAGCTGCACATGCAAAAACCTCAGAGAGAGTTTCCACAGACATGTAGAAATCTAGAAAATGAAAACATAAAGTAAATTTTTACAAATATCTGTACTGAGTTCAAGGGGAACTCCTCAGGCTCTAGAAGACAGTAAATTAAAGCAGTAAAATTTGGAGCTGAGGTGGTTTTGTTGTCCACTAGATGGCAAAATTCTCTCAGTAATGACATACAATGATTAAACATTATGTGGACCCAAGAGCTCTTGGAGCTTTTTTATTTGTTACTGTTTTGCTGGGGTTGTTCCATTTGGTTGCCTTAAAAAAAATTAAAATTAAAGAAAAAAGAGCAAGAATGGCAAAGTAACTTTTACTAATGCTGCTCTCCTTGTCCTCATTCTGACAGAGAGCCCTGACAAGCCCAGCAAGAGACCTAGGGAAGGAAAGTTCTTCAGGTTCCACCCAGTCACTTCTTTCTTTATTGAAAATTTAGATTAACTGTTGCGTTTTTGGATGTAATTGCCCTTGCAAGTTTAGTTCATTAATGCAAAGAACCCGGAAGACCAATATGGTACAAGTTCCTGTAAAATTAAATTTAACCTTTTGGTTGGAGCCCACATCATGACAACCTTCACACAACCACTGGCTGCCATCTGTATGGTGTTTGTCAGGATGCTCAGTAAGTGAGACTCCCTGGGTCTCCAGCTGGGATACTTTACTATACAAAATGGACCCAGAGGACTCAAGAATTTTGCTCAACAGAAGTGGTCTTAAAGCCCTGGGGTCTTACACCAAGCTCTGTTTAACCTGATTTAAAAACCCCAAGGAAATCTGAGAGTCATGACTCCTCTAGTCTCTCAATGCTTTTAAATTTCTGTTGTCCTACCAGTATGCTCAAAGTCTCTAACCTCATTTTTAATTTTTCCCCTGCTGTCTCCAATAAAACCTGTTTTTTAAAAATATTTCTCTAAAAATTTTTAACACTTCCTTCTGCTCCCGAGCACTGAAATTTCACCCTGCCCTCCAGAATTTCTACTTCAGAGATAATTATCTTCTGACTGTTCTTACCTCAAACACAGCACACCTCAGAATTTTACATGTTTTGAGTTTCTTAACAGTTCAATATGCATAGAATTTTTGCTACTTTTTTTTTTCAAAATTTGTGTGTGCTTTTTTTTCCTGAGAGCAAACAGATTTTAAAACAACCAAAAAATCCCCAATTTCAGGGCTTTTTTAGGTTTGATCTAGTTTAGAAATGTTGGGAGAGGGTAGTTGGTACTTTTTTTTTTTGGTGGTTTTGTCTTGGGGGTTTTTTCAATGGGGGTTTTTATCTTACCAACTAAGATAAAATCAACAGTAGTACAAAAAATCTGACTGATAAGTAAAATATGAACTGAATATTCTGGTAAACAGCAGTGACAGCTTCTGGCCAGCTGAATCCAAGCCTAACATCCAATCTATAGGTAAAACAGGTAGGATTCAGCTCATCCACATAAACATACTCAACAATACAAAAGTATCCACCTGAACGAGTTGCGCAGGCTTCCTTTCCAACCTGTGGTGAGAAAAACAGACTTCTAGAGTACTAGTCATGGGATTTATTGAGTTTTCTACCTCAGGACTTCCACAACTAGGTTACATTAACCCCTCCCAAGTTAAGGTTCTTGCCAAGTACGCTGGGAATCACTACCAAGATTTCCAGCGACCTCCTTTCTGCACAGCACAGAAATATGGTACCACGGCTATTTAAAATATTCCTTTTTAAAGTGACTGCATTAACCTCCAGTGCAATTAATCTCTTTCCCATCTCCCATAGGAAAATTTATAGCCAACTATAAAAGCCTCAGTATTTCTTACTCTTGTCAAGGAATGATGAGTGATTTGGCTAATATAAACTCGTCAATATAACAGCTCCATTAAGGCTGAATGATCCGTGAGGGTCTGTTGAGTCCACAGTAGAATTTGCAGTGAAAGTCTGATTCAAGTGTTTATATTAAAATATTGCCTTGTTTATGGTATCTTGAGGTAACAACAGCAAGATTAAAAGGTTTTCATACGTTATCCCTAAAAAAGATGCAGTAAAGCAGAGTAAAAGAGCAGGGAAAGGCTAAAGGGAACGTGGTAAGCCACTGAAATTACTCACAAGTTATAAAATCTGCGAGAAACAGCAATTTTTCCCCAAAAAGAACCCCAAAAGAAGGGCTGCAGGAATCATGAAGAAAGTGACCAATCTTAACCATCCAAAGCGGGAATTTGAAGAGATTTCTTGAGAGGCATCCATTAGGTGGTTAAAGCACCTAAAAGAATTTAGGGACTTCTTGGGCTTGTGTTACTCAAAACAGGGCTAGAACAAGTCCCTTGAACAGGCTGCTGAGCAAACTGTTTACAAATCCAGTAATTATCCTTCCTGGATCCTGCCTCCTATCCTTCCTGGATCGTGGTACAAAAAGACACAGCAGTTTTTAAGAGGTGGAAATAATGCACCCAAAATACATATTTTAATGTAATATTGTGTGAGAAATCTGTTAAGTTTTGAAGAGGGAGCCCACAAAGTCTCCTCTACTTTGCTAGCTCCAAGGCATTCCACTGTCACACTGAAGATGTGGAGAGGTACAGATTTAAACTGCATGCTCTTCTGAGGAAAACACAGGCTTGTGACTGATTAAGACCAGTTTTCTCCAAAATTAGGTGTGGATTTTTTTCTTTTAAAATATTTATCATTATAATGGATGCTTTAATACTTCACATAGCACCCATGTTCCCCAGAGAAGAGCCTAGGTTCAGTATGCAGTGCTGAATTCTAAGAACAGCACATGGACATGACCAGATTATCTGGGTAACACATGGAAAAATCTAAACATAACAAGGAAAAAATGTGACCTAAGATAAGGCCTCACATAGTTGAAAAAAATTTAACATAAGCAGAGAAAAGTATGGAGGGAAAATTGAGATGTGTTTAGTGATGAAAAACTGGAACCAAGCCAGACTTTTTAGATTCCCTTAATGTTTGCCCTAGTACTTCTGTTTTTCCTTTTCACATAATCCTTTAATTTTCAGTTCTGTACTATTTAGAAAACACTATATCATCATAAGGGATCAGTAAAACGGTGCCTGTTATTCAGAAAGTTATTCTTGCATGTTTCAGATCTTTTTTCACTAAGTATCTTCAGAGGTAACAAAAAACTCAAGCCCAAATCATTTTACTCTTTACAGTGACATCCCTAACATGAATAATGCTTTATCATTTGTCTGAACCACATCAGTAATACATCTTAAAATATTAAACACTCTCATAAAAGTAAAGGAGAAGGTACATTCTTAATGGCCGTTGGTACATTTTTACATCATGTTAAGTGGAACAATCCACATTTAATTCTGATTTGTCTTTTCCTACAACTGTCAAGTTTTATGACTGTTTTCACATGTTAATCTGAAAAATTGTGTTTGATTACCTTGGTGCATTATGACAGATAAGCACGACCTTAAAGCAATAAGGAATGTGAAATTATAGACTTGCCTCACTTGTTACCTTGATTTTTTTCTGAATAAACATTTCCAGTTGGCCAGAAATTAAAAGCTGTTTAAATTAACAGTTAATTAACAGTTTCAAATTTCTAGGTTGTCCACTACTATCACCATTATGAGAGACAAAGTTTAAAAGGAACACACAACAAGTGGACCCCTTCAATTTTTTAACTTCTGCTATAAATACAATGCCTTGAGACACAATGAAACACAATGGACTTCATAACACAGATCAGCATTACATAATTTTATGCAACAAACATTGTTTAAAACACACTGGAAACCTGGAGGATGGCTCTTATGCCTCATTATGTGTTCACATGGCACTATTCAAAAGCCAAACTTCTCTATACGTGGACAACGAAATTGAACTAACTTTACAACAATATCAAACTAGGTTTCTCTAAAACAATGTTTCCCATTTTTGCCTGGACACAACAAATTAGATTTTTTCACTAACACGGGATAGGAAAAACAGGGGGAGGGAATAATCAATTAGTAACAGAAAAATACTAGTATATCATGATGAGGTCTTCCTAGAAGTGGATGATCTGTAAAATAAAATGTCTGAATGCAAACTGGTTTTGTAGATGTGAAACACTGCAATGGATCATTAAAGGTGAGGGGAGATAAGCAGGCATGAAGAGGAAAAAAGAAGATAGATGAAAAACTCAGAATACACAATCCTTTTCTCTTAATAGTTTCAACCTTTTTTCTTCTCCTTAATTTACTAGAATTGGACAGAAGACTCTAGAAAGATAACATCATTATTTAGCAAAAGTACCATTACAAACATCACTTGACTGGCTTTGTGGTAGTCTCAAATACTCTCCTTGTAAAAAATCACATAAAAGTTGCACTGTATTTGTTCCATTCTGCCTCATGCCAAGCAGATGAAGGAAATTAATGCCGAGACACAAACACTCAGCCACTGCTTTTCCCAGGCTTGTTCCCTCTCAGAGGCGTGAGCTCAGCACATGATTCCTTTCAGCATTCTTCCACAGCCACAAGCCACACCCAATGGCCATGATTCTCCTGCACTTTGAAAAGCTCTATTTGGTGAGACACTTTCACTCTTAAGGAGGAACACAATTTCCTGGATTTGTATATTATTAAAATCTCAGCCAAAACCCCAGCAGCATCCCAGACGGGTGTGAGGTTTCACCTCAGCACTCCCAAGTGCCATGTGCAAAGACAAAAACTCAGCACCAGCCCCACCACACACTGAGGGGATTCTGTAATGCCATGAGAGCAGAGTACTCACCACTGGATGATCTCAGTGATCTGGGCCTCCCAGTGAGCCACGGACTCCTTCTTATCAGCCAGGTCTCTCATCTCTTCCTCCAGCTGCCGATTATTCATACTCAGTCTCTCAAACATGGCCGTGAGCTGAAGGAGAATTTAAACAACTTGTTAAAAATATAAACTGCTGTGACTCCATCTCTGTGCAGACTCAAAACCACATGTTCCCCTCTCCCACACCTTGCATCTGCTTTAGAAACTGGTATTGGCCATCGCAATAAACACCATGTAACAATAAAAGCCAGAATCTCTTCTTATGTATGACCTTAGCTGTACTGAAAAGCCACTTTTAAGGACTTGAACTACATTTTTACTCAACCAAATTGAGTTTTCTGAGAATTAGTCTCCAAATACCTCTACAACTCTTAGCAGGTTTCTGCTTTGCACCATATAGGTGTGGAATGTTCTGTATAGAAAAATCTGTTACTAGAAGAGCAAAGCAAAGGCATAAAAATTGTTACGGTTCAGATAGGACTGCTGAACCTCTCCCTTGTTTAGTAACCATGGAGAGAGAGAGACTGAACAGATACAGGCATGAGACAGTCCTGAGATTCTCCAGGTGTCTCACATTCCCTTATTTTTCATTTTACTTACTTGTAGACAGGGAAATTGAAATTAAATGCACATCTCTAAGTACAATATGTTATACCTAGCAATTAACCTCTCTCATTCAAATAGCTGCCATTCATACAGGCACATTCTGCAAGACAAAAGCCACAGCTAACCCGAGCTGGAATTGGGAACTAAACCTTCATTATGTTAAATAATTATTCAGAAAGTCAAATTGGAATCAGAGACCAGACAGACTTTAGAGGAAGGCCTGCTTAGGAGAATGAATCTCAGGTGGAAAGCTTCTTTTGGTACTGAAATATATTAACAATTCAAGACGATAAAAGAATGGCCAATTCAAAATCTATTTTGCTTTTTACTCCAAATATGAATAACTCCACACCCTATTTATCATTTAAATGGGCTTATAATTTAAATATGCCTACTTATTATATGTCATTTGACAAGAAAAATACAAAGTTAATGGGGGGAGAGAGAAAGCAGGAAAACTATCAAAGTGACTAGGCTTTCTTAGTTTTCTTGGACTAAGCCTACATATAGGCATATATATTGTGTGTCTTATACTGGTATGAAAATATACTTTCATTTGAGCACAGACATGCAAACATGCTTACTTTGAAGAACATTCTACTTTCATCATATTTTTAGAAAATCTAATGCATTACAAAAAGAATAGACAAGTTTAGCAAGACTTGGATAATGCACAATGAAATTGAATAACCTGTCAAAATGAACAATAAAGACCCAATCCAAATGCACGAATCATAATTATTACTTGCTCAACACTCTTCAGTTAATATGCCTTATCACTTGTATTTTTTTAATATCTCAAAGTAACACTTAATCTCAAAGGGTAGGAGGGGCCCTGGTATTTCAAACCATTGACATGCAAATGTACTCTAAGTAATCACATCATTAACTATGTGTTTTTATATGTGGGTCACACAATGAAATAATCCTTTTTTGCTGGCTTACAGTGTCATCTAGAATTAATCTTACCAAAATGTAAGACCATCTAATTCCATTCCCACACATAAATACTCATATATGCATATATATATATATGCCTTTTCAAGTTCAGATGCACTCTATTCATATATGGTATTAATCACCAATTTTTTGTGTAACATCAATTTCTGCTTTCAGTTAAAAGGTAGTAATAACCAATACAGCTCCATATTGTCCAATCTGTACATAGCATACAACAGTTGTAAATTCAGGGCTCAACTAATCAGCACTTACCTTATCAAGTTCATTTGTAAGTTTTTTGTTTTCCTCCGTCAGCAGAATCTTTTCTCTTTCATACTTTTGTTTGAACTCTGTTTCAAATTCCTCTCTTTCACTTTGGCTAAGAAATAAAGTGAAGCAGAATTAGAAAGTTTTCTATTCTAACTCACGCCATTTTTCACTTAAACATAAAGAGATCAGTGCACACACATGTTGGAGGGAAGTACTACAGTGATAATAGCACAGCCTATTAAAACTAAGCAGTTTAATATTCCACCATTTTAGGACTACAAGACAGCCTGCTGAATTTTAGAATTAAGACAGTACAGAATCCTTCAGTACCAAACTAACAGAGCTCCACCAAGCCAAAGTTTATCAACCCACTTATACAAATTTTATCCTTCAGATGTATCCTTTGAACACTGAGCAGCTGTAATCCTGCAGACCAAAGTGTGTGTCAATACTGTTAAATTCTCAGGGTACATTCTCAGCTCATTATTGTGAACATTATTTTAACACACACATTTCTGTAATTCCAAGTTTCACACAGAATGACAGGCAAAAATGACCACACATGAAACCAGAGCATACAGAAGCTAAATTAGAGCACTTAGGGCTGGGCCTCTGATGAGGAAAGTTTGCATGGGCTAGTCTTCGGGCAATTTAGAACAGCCAGAAGACACATCTGAACTGTTAATTCAGGCATCATATACTCACTATGAGCAAAAAGAGGATGGATAACTTTCACATTCCTAATATTACCAGATTCTACAGCAAGTTTGGACCATTCTTTCTGAGCAAGTTTCACAGTAGCTGTTTCCCCCAAACCTTCCCTTCTCCCATGGATGTTTTGCAGGGGAGGAGAACCCCTGCTTGATTCTGCTTAATATCAGCTTTGATCTTGCACAATGAATGTGAGAACCTGAAAACAAATGAAGCTGCAGGCCCTCTGTTTGCCAAAAAACCCCATGGAATTTCCTTCAAGTGGTGCAGAGTAATGTTTTAGATGTGTAACTCCCACCTTGTATCTACTGTTTTCAGAGTCACTCGCCTTGCATCTCGTGTTCACCTTTTCACCAATTATTTGGGTCACTGGCACAAAGTTCATCAGCAGGTTGATGGAACTATACTATAAATGCCACAGACACAGAAATATCCACTCAGCAAATACCACTGAAAAGTCCAGTCTGAAAAGACTTGAAAAAGTGCCCAGTATTAAAGGTTAACTCTGTAAAAATAAAATCCAGGGGAAACCTTGTCTTGAGCACTGCAATTTTTTTTCGAGATACTGATCAGAATTTTGCACAATGCAAAGACAAAATACATTCTTGGTGCTTTTTCTGAGATACAGAACTACTAAATATTTGCCAAATTGAGAGAACACTCTTCAAAGATGAGAAATGTCAGTGGTTACAGTGAACCCAGTTAAGAGCAATGCTGGTTTGAATTTCCTACTCTTAATTTGAAATTCATTTAGTGCTTCAACCACTCTTTGAAATCTAGTACAACATGTTAGACTCACGGTGAAATTCTATGTTGCTAGGCATCCTTTGAAACATAACACTTCATCCTAGTAAAGTTATATACTATCTCACTGTTTAAATGCCAAGTTTGAAATTCACCACCACTCCTTTTCTGCATCAACAGATTCCATGCATATGATGAGCAGTGCAGGGAAAAGGCAGGAAGAGATTAAAGCATTGGCTGTCATAGGAATTAATAACAGGCCCTGCTTCTGTTTTCAAGGAGTAGATTCAAAGCTAATTTTGCAGACAGAAGACCAAACTAATTTTTAATTAATTTCTTTTATGCAACTTTCATGGTTTTGTTGAGAATTTTTTTATCCTCTATTTGTCTTAAATTTATTCCTTTAAGGCTTTAGGGCTCAAATCAGCCATAAATGGTGGTGGATTAAGGAAGCTATGGATTAGTGAAAAAGCCCAACATATTTGCAATTTTCTGTATTTTACATTCTTAATTCAGCTGGCGATTGTCATTACCCCAGTAAGTCAGACTGCTACAGTGTAATACAGAAATGAAGATACATTTGAAACAGAGGAGAATGTGTGTATAACCCCTCACACCCAAAGAGCGACTCGGCAAACCACAGCACTGTGACAGACTCCATAGGTGTACCTTGGACAGCCAGCAAGATCAAAATAATGCTTTTGCTTTGAAGCCTGGCATCCTCCTCTCCCATCAAACTTCTTCTCTCATCTAACGTTTAGCTATGTGTCTGCCCTTCAAGTTAAGAAATCATACACGACTCAGCTTTCTTTTTATCAGTAAAACTGCAGCAAACCACACGCAAGCAATGTGAAATACTACTTTATGGTATCACTTTGTCACTCCAGCTCTTTATTGCATCTGTACAAAGTGGCCAAATATTTTATCTTACTGCTTTGAAACCAAGAAAAATAAGACCTGAAACAAACACCAGCCCCCAGGCCTCTTTATATCACACAATTTAAAACCAGCAAATGCTGTTCTATAAAGCTCTCTGCTTTATAAATCCATCATGAAATGACAGGCCTAAAATAAGTTTCTACAAATGTGATTTATTTTACACAGTTTCTTGCATCTTCTTCTGAAATATTTCCTAATGGCAATTCTAAGAAATGGAATCTCATGCTACACATATCACTGGCCTGATACTGTGTTCCTATGCTTCCAGCTTTAATAGCACGCAGCTTATGAGACTTCAGCAAAAGGCAATAATTTTGTACAGGAAGGTAGTTTCTCTTCCCTGAAGACCTATGCTTTTGAAATGGCCAAAGTTAGAAAGCTTAAAATTGAAGGAAACAAAGAAAAATATCCATTTAAAAAATCCAAACCAGAAACCACCAACATGCAAGTTACACAGAAATCTACATACGGATTTTGTCGAAGCTTTATTGATCCTTGCTTAGAATAACCTATGTAATTCACTCAAATCTTACAAAGTAATACAACCACATCCTCTTACCAAGATCTTTTGTAATATGCACTGAAAATTATTTTTAGACTACTAAAATATTTTTGCCTAACTGTATAAGCATACTTCAACTCCACGCCCACCCCAAGCCTATTGTTGAAATAATTCCACTTATTTCAGCACAAAGCCTCCAGGTGCTTCCTTTTCAGTGCTTATACTGAACACCTCTCTACTAAAAGACTCACAAAAAGCTTTTCATGCCTGACTACAAAAGCTAAAAACAATATGCATAAGCAGAAACAGAAAATCTATGTTCTTTTAAGGAAAACTACCAAATATTGAGTAGCAACAGCAATTCCTGCATTCCCAATGCTTGAGGTTCCCTTCAAAATAGCAGAATTCAAACTATAGCACAACTTGAACAGTGGACTTCTGCCTCTCTGTGCAGTCCTAATGCTTGCATGAGATTCTGCAGATTTGTTTAACAAAAGACAGGTAAGATCAGGCCTTCAGCAATCACTCATCACGTGCTTGGACACCCGACTTAACATGATGCTGCAGCCCTTCCCATGACGAGCCAGGTGTTGGATACCAGTTATGTGACACATCTCTGCTCATGCTTTAAAATGTTTTCTTACACAAACATTTGAAATATGACAAGAAACACATGGTTATGACAGCACTCATTTTAGATTTGTACCCAGTTCTTTTTTTCATTTATAGAGAGAGACCAGACTGAAAAAAAGGTTTATGAACTACCTAGCATGAAGCAGATCAACATTTGTTATTTTACTAGATGGACATCTAGTTAGAATGTCTGCAGGTGCACAATACTAGAATTGGAAAAGGAGGAGTTTTTGGTCTGGTCACTGCTTGGTGGTATGAACCTTACAAACAGTTTAGCCTGCAGAAAGAAGTATTAATGATCCTTTATTGAATATTGCTCCTCCTGAGACACTGCTGGACTTAGAAGAGTGTCATACCATCAGCTTTATATTTTACAAGACAGAATGGCCTTTTGTGCATTTGTAACTCACTGGTCAGCAAGACCATGAAGTTATGTCACAATGAAAACACACTGCTGAGGCAAGTTTTACCTCTCCACCTAGAACAAAGCAGCAAACTCCTGTGCTGTTAGTAAGTCCAGCTGCACGCTAGGAAGGAACAGTTCTTGCACTGCATTCTAGGCTGTGTGATCTATGATCCCTGCTGAATACAATTTACCAGAGAAACAGTGATTCCACTTCTATTTGCATAAACTTTTTGGAAATAAATTGTATTTAATTTACTACTTATATTTAAAGGACTAGCTGCAGTTTGGCTAAGCTCTCAGCAGGGACTTCTCCATGCTTTCTCTCATTTGCCATCTTGCTACAGCAGCAAAAACACTCATCTATGTTAGTGCCTATAAAGCATTCTGAATTTTTTATGAATGAACACGAACACGTTCAATTTTTAACTTACTCCCACTACTACACCATGCAACAGAAAAACTTGCTTTTATTGATGAATGCCTCAAGGAACAATCTCAAGGCCAGTTATAAGCTCCACCATGTGGGAGAGAAAAAAGCAGGTCTGACAAATTACCATGTCAGAAGAGAGAAAGCAGCTTATGCCCACAGTAGTCTGCTGACTGATGTTAACACTGGATGGAACCCAGCATGGATTAGCCTCAGCTCACATTAAGTGACTGTTCCTGTGCTGGCAGAAATGTAAACAATACTTCATTTCTAACACATCAGTTCTGCATCAAAAGATGAAAACACCAAATAAAAGAAAAACTTCAAAAAACCCATTTTAAGCTTCAGAGGTCAACTTACCCTGAGCTGCAAGTCTGTAATTCAAGTTACATACCCTTGGAATGGTCAGCCAGTAAAACAGTTCTGGTGTAAAATTAGCTGTTTCAGTACAAGGATGTGGCGTTTTTTTGTTCTGTTTTGTTTTCAACCCTGGCATCAGCTCAGCCAAAATCCAACAGTCTGCACTACGCTTAAGGAAGTGACAATGTTTGGAACAATACTAGGAGACTTCGACAGGTTAAAAATTGGTACATTTCATACAATACTCACTTTTCTCTTCTGGTTTTCTCTAGCTTGTCTTTCAAAACCATGATCTCCTTCTTGAGGGCAAGCTGCTGCCTCTCTGCATCCCACAGTTCCTTCTTCAGACTTTTTATTTCATTAGCATGCATCATTTCACGTTTAGATAGTTCCTCTTCATAGAAAACACTCTTCTTTTCCAAGTCTGCCTTTAATTTAGTGATCTCTTGCTGGTGTTCTATACTGCTTACCCCAGGTGAGCGACCAACCTGTTTTTGCTAAAATAAACAGCCCCAAATTAACAGTCAAGAATGGTGAAAATCATGCTTAGCAACAACTCGATATTCCTAAGTCTTTGTTTAGAAAACATCCCATTAGAGCCCTGAGTTAAACACATCTATCTCAATTTCCTGCAAAATTTGTTACATCATAAGCCTGAATGACACCCCATTGTTTGATTATTTAAATGCAGCTATAGTTTTCAAGCCATTCAAAATTTGATCATCACTTTAAACATCTCTGGTCACATTCTGACTCCCCTTAAATGCAGTCAGAAAGTGACCACAGAATTAAAGACTTCGGTGCTTCCACTCACACAGCTGACAGCAACAAGTTCAAGTGACTTTCAGAAATGCAGAATACGGACTAGGACATATAGTTAATACATTCTGAAGGAAAAGTAACTCCTGGAAAAGCTATACTAAGAGAAGCAGAGCCTTAACTGAAAGCTAAAATCTAGCTATGGAAACACTATGGATGGTATCAGGAGGGAAACCTGACCTATTTTACTTAAACTGACCATTTACATCACAGTGGATTAACAGGAAAAACAAGCTTTAAACAATAAGAGTAATTACTTCACTTTTCGCAGTTTCATAGCTCTCTTAGTGAGGTCTTCTGGCATTTCAATACTCTTTACACACTGCTTCAGGATACATACACATTTGCACCAAATGCTGCACTCACTAAACTCAATGTCCTGCCATAACATAGAGGAGGAGCAAGATCAGGTTCAAAATGAGACATGCACTGAAATCCACGTATGGAAATAACTTTCTAATGCCAACATATGGACAACTTGGTTTGGAATTTTTTTCTGTTTTTTAAAATATGTAATTCAAAGTATTCTAAGGAAAGGCAATTCATAAAAACACCGTGTTTTGACAAAGTGCAGGTAACTGGAAAATCTACTTCCTTATGGTGACAGTGCCACACCTTCCAGAAGATTGAAGATATTTTGTTAATTATACCTCCATTCTTACCACGAGATGTTGAAAACCTCTCAGTCACCCTTAATTGGGATTGGACTTGGGAAATTTTCTTTTGCTGATGTATGAATAGGCTTTAAGAGCTAATTGTCATTGCAGAACATTCCGATGAGCTGAATTTCTACCATGACAAATTCTGTGAGAAAGCTGGGCCTCGCTGTTAGTGTCAGCAAAAAACTGCAAAACCCCCTAAAATGTATGAGCCAGAGATGTGCTGCTACTGTACTGTTTTCTCTAACTCATCAAAACAACCATCTGTTTTGATGTAAGAGTAAAATCCTGCCCTTAGGATGCAGAACAGAAAACTGGAGAAGGAAGATGCCATCCTAACAGGAGGTGCTTTGGAGAAAGAAGGGTTTCTTTTTTTAAAAAAAAAAGCAAGCATAGGAATTTTCTTTCATGCACAGGCAGTTAACTATGGAACTTGTTTGTTACTGCCCAGCATCCTGAATTGCTTACACACACAGGGTATTGGAGCACAGAAGTAGTTTAGGCTTTGCAACATCATCTATCAGGTACATAAAATGTTTCACTGGAATTGCACATTTTTTACCACAATGAAAAGACACTATTGGAACCATAAGAGAGATGGTGCAGTAGAAGAGAAAGCCAAATGGTATTGAACAATGGCTTAGAGAACTGGAAAGATATAGTAAACAGAGAATACATTTTGAATTGATGTAAGCACATATTTCAAATAGATGTTTTCATACATGCCTATTACAAATGGACAAATGGTGCAACTGAGACATAATGCATCTCCTGGCACATTGACAGCTGCTCTTTAATGCACCCCCCGTGGCTAACAGGGCACACTGCTGACTAATATTGAGTCTGATTTTACCGAAAATCTGGATGCAGGACATCCACAGCATTCCCTCTGTCCACTTCCCTGACAAGTCTGCAGAACCCCAGCAGGTCAGTATTGCAGGACTTGGCCTGGCAGAAGGCACACTGCCTTCTTCCCAATAGGTTCTGCCTCATCCCTGAACTCCCTGAGACCTTATCCTTTACCACAACCTCTACTCCTTTCCTAAGGAAGCTGCACGCAGTCCTCTGCACCTCCTCTGATGATCTGAACGAGAGTTACAGTGGCACAGTGGGCTGCCTGTAATAAGAGGGTTCACATTTTGGCCAGCCGCTCTCTTCTCATTAAAGTTCCTTCAGAACTCCCTCAGGTGACTTCACATCGGACTCACCTGCCAGCTCTTCTGCTTCCTGCAATCACCCCAGAAACACCCAGCTCACCTGCCCATCCTGCTTCAAGGAACAACTGGCTGTGTTACTTTAACACAGCCTGGTTTTTGGTGGGCGGGAGAAAGCTGCTAGAAGTTTCCACTATGTCCGGCACGGAGCCAATCGCTGAAGGCTCTGACGATGGGCACTTTACTAGCCCAATTACAGAAGTTGGTAGCACCTCTGTGACGTTTTAAGATGTTTTTAAGATGTTTTAAGAAAGGAAACACCGTGGGGAAGCTCTCCTTCTTCCTCCCTGCCGTGGGGCCCCCTCCTGGCGTGGCAGCCAGGGCCGTGCCGCTGGGGAGCCATCCCGGTGCCACGAGCAGCTGCACAGCCAAGACCATGCAGCCAGGACCAGTGTCAGGAGTGCCCATGTGGCCGAAAGTGCGTGGCTGGAGCCCTCCCAGGGCTGGGGCCTTCCTGAGGCCGGGAGCACCATGGCCAGGACCACGTGGCCAGCGATGAAAACATGGCAAACAATTCCCTGACAAGGAACTCAGACGAGATCAACCTTTTCAGTGCAGCGCAGTGCAGCTCTGTAAGAACTTTTCAATTAACAGAACTTGAGAACAATAATACCTATGGACAACAATTTTCTTCCAAGTCAGAGAAAAGGAAAAATAGTGAGGACACGAGAGGAGAACCAACATAGTGGCACCGAGGTCAGTGCAAAGAAGGAGGGGGAGGAGGTGCTCCAAGCATTGGAGTTGAGATCTCTCTGCAAGCTGTGGTGAGGACTATAATACAACAAATTATTTCCCTGTAATTCATGAGGTGCATGGGGGGGATGCAGAGATCCACACACAGCCCATGAAGAAAAAGTGCTCATGCTGGAGCTCATGGATGTTGAAAAGCTGTAATCTAGTGAGGAACTCGAACAGAGGGAGAAGACCCTTGCTTCCAGAGATAGAGAAAGAGAACCCTTGCTTCCAAACTAGAACAGCTTATCCTTAAAAGACTAAACCCCATGAACTAAAATGACCCATGCTAGGCAGTTGTGGGAAGACTGCTTGGCCCGTGGGAGGCACCCATGTTACAGCAGGTTGGGCGGGCTGCTGTTTGTGAAAATTAAAACCACGCTAGAGAAATTCATAGAGAACTGTATCCTCCAGGAAGGATCCCACAGCATGATAGAAGAAAAAACTCCTTTCCCTGAACAAACCAGAGAAAGATTCTTAGAAAATGAAAGACTGACCAAACCCCCATGTTTTGTCTCCTTGCACTGTTGGTGGGAAAGAGGGAAGGGCTGGGAAGAAAATAGGTGTTCTGAAGGTTTATTTTAGTTCTCATTACCCTTTTTACTTTTAATTCTGTTAATAATTAATTTTCTTTATACTGTTTAAGTTTTGAGCCTGTTTTGCCCTTAAAATGTTTTTCCCCTAATTCTTATCTCAACTCATGATATTTTCATTTTAATTTCCCCATCTCTGCTTAGCTATAGCAGAGGAAAATGAGTGAATAGTTTTTCGTGGGTGCCTGGCACTTAGCCAGCATCAAAGCCTGACAGTGGCAATCTCCCTTGCTTCAGCAGTGAAGTCTGACACACGAAAGCCTTGTGGAGCATTTCTGCCACAGCCCTATTAGCTCAGAGATTGCCTTTTCCATCCCTAAGCAGCCTCATGAGTTTCCTGAGGTTTTCTGCTTCGGATTTAAAGAACTTCCCACAATCACTCTGAGCTTCCACTGCAAAGCGCTTCTTAAATTCTCTTTATTTAGCCCTCAATATCCTGTTTACACTTAACCTGCCATCATTTATGGTCTTTTCTCCTCATTTGGAGAAACCTTCCTTTCTTCTTTAAATACTTAATTTTGTGTAGGAGAGCTCCCTGAACTTAACTAAGGAACCACGCAGAGCTGTTACTGAATGGACAGTGCAGTATCACAACAACCACACATGATCCAAAGTGTGCTTACTGAATTGTAAAATATTACCAAGAAAGCTGAAATTCCCTTTTCCTCTTCTGACAAACTTGCCCTGTTGTTATAAATCAGCATATCATTTATTCTCAACAGATCGCCCATAAATTCTTCTTGCCTTTTAAACTGTCATACAAACTCTTTGCTGATGGGAAAGATTCATGGAAGCAGAAGAAACACATGTTAATTTTCAGATAACAATCTGAATTCACAGCAGTAGGAACTTTATTAATCCAAACTTTATATTGAATGGATTTCCTTATTTTCTTTTAGCAAAAAAGGCCATATAAAAGAATGTTTGCAAAAAGCCACCAAATTTTCTGTGCCATAACTTAATGTTGGTAAATGCCCCAGAGAAT
Source organism: Ifrita kowaldi (assembly GCA_013398055.1). NCBI lineage: Eukaryota > Metazoa > Chordata > Aves > Passeriformes > Cinclosomatidae > Ifrita > Ifrita kowaldi. The sequence continues at coordinate 291,143 of VZRS01004388.1, read as the reverse complement.
TCTAATGAAAAAAAACTTGGCAGTTGATTTAAATTAAGACCAGATTAGGACTAATCTCACGTTTTGCCCAAAAAGTTTAGAATTACCCTACTGCATGAAACATTTGGGACAGAATTTTGCTGTAATTGAACAGCAATCCTCATATGTAAATTAAAAACTTTCTCATGCAATTTTTGAGTAAGCCTAACTTCTTTAGAGCACTGCATAAAATGCTAAATCACAGAATAAAATAACAGTTAACATTCTTGGCTGCCTTAAATTTCTTCTCATAAAATCACATGCACATGTGAGAGATCTCATCAATATAAACAAAATCTTCATGCTCAATGCTCTTCTTGGGCAAAAATGCCTCATCTTCTGGCTGAGAGACAGAATGTGCTAAACCTGTTCCTTTACGGTTACATCATTTGACATCTATTGTGCAGGAAACATGAGGAACAACACAGCAGACAGAATACCTATACAGAAACCTGCCTAGTGCAGGTTTATCTTCAAATATTCAACCATCCTATGCTAAAAAAAAAAGCTTTTAACAGGTAAAGTTAAATGAAGATTAATGGAAGCAGTGTGGTAAGACATGGTTGGGTATTAAGAAATAGCACATCAGGCAAACATTCATTTTCCTGGGCAATAATGCAATGCATGCCTGCATTAACATTTAGCACTGACTGAAGTGACAGACTGACAAAACCCTTTTGTCCAACATGTGAAAGCAATCAAACAGATCCAAGTCCTAGCTGACTAGTAAGTTTGCAGGTGTTAATATCAAAACAGACTAACCTTTAGCCCTTCTACTTCGCTTTCCAACTGTTTTGAGTACTGTTCACTCCTCTCTCGCAATTTCCTGTCTTTGGATGCCTCAGCAGCTGCAGCTTCAGCTTGGACTTCCAGCTACAAAAGTACAGATGTTTTTATTAGATAGGATTCTATTTTTGTTTTGTTTTCCAAAATCTATTGATGGTTTTCAATATAAGAGAGAAATCTTCAGCACCAAACTGAACACTTCAAATTCTTAGAAAACAAAACTGGTACTGTTTGAAACAACAAACAAAAGGTTAAAGATTTACAAATTAAAAAAAAGACTCAGAAAACCTTACATATAACTTATTTCATAGAGTCTAAACAGTCTTCTCACCACTTACTTCTTTTTTAAGTCTCTCTGTTCTGCGTAACTCTTGCCTTAAACTTTCTACTTTTTGCATCACCACTTCCATTTCTTCCTCCTTATCTCGGAGCTGGCGGGCAAGCTTTTGTTTTTGAGAGTGCAAGTCTGTCAGCCGCTCGTTCATCTCTGAGAACTCCTGCATTGCCAATTTCCGCTGGCTGTGTGCATCTTTCAGCTCTTTGGCTTGGGATTTTAATCTGTCACTAGACTCTGCCAGTTCCTACAGTTTAAAAAAAGAATTAAGTAATAAACCTAGAAAGCTACAAGGCCAATTCTGTCTTTGGATGCGCATCTAACACCTTTTCCAGAGTGAATAGAAACTATTTATTTTATTTCATGAATGCATCTACAATACAGATTGCATGCCTCTATAAATAAGGAAAGAGGCATGTTTTACACTACTAGAGTTAGTTAAACTGCATAAATGTAAACCAAGTAGGAATCTACTCCATTATTACAGATAAACACAATGGTTTTCAAGCACTTGCATTACAATATAAAAATACCTTGCCTTCTTAATGCAAAAATGTCATTAGCATTGTTTTTTAAAATGTACTTAAATAAATTACAAGAATTTCAAGTGTTAAATGATTAAAAAAAAGCTTTTGGAAAACTCTGCTCTATGAAAATTGTCACTCAAAAAACTTGTGAAAACTGGCCTGCAATAGCAAATACGATTTCCATACACTGTACCTTCATATCAAATATTAGAGAAAGTTTCAGGCAACAAAACACTGCAGTGAATAAAGGCAATATATGGTAACTATTCTTTTCAAAGAACCAGCATGAAATAACACTGCTAGTGCTGTGATAACTCCACAGCATATTTACCCTCACAAAGCTTGTTGTGCCCTAGATTTGTGCCACCACACTACCAGTGAGGGACCTCAACAGTTTGCATACTTCAGTGATGTTCAGTCAAACCAGAGCAGAACAAAGAAGCAAGGAAAAGCAAATTTCAGGATAAAAATAAGATCAACAGGAAGAATTAATATTTGGCACTGCTGACATCCATGTAAACCTAAAAACGTTTCTAAGGTTCTTAAAAAGAAGTCCTAATCACTATGAGTTGCTTAAGAAGAAAGATGGTCTTTCTGGGACAAACTGGCAGCTTTCAAAATTTTAAGAGCCTTAAGGGTCAGGAGAAACAGTGTTAAACACAGCTGGCACATCAACTTTAGTGTGAACTCTAAAATACTGGGCCAATATAATCATGATGAAAAACAGCTTTATGTATTTCACACCTGATTACAGGTTGATTTAATAATGAATACAAAAAATAGCCATGAAAGACAGTATGTTATAAATAAGCAAATGAGGGATCAGAGAGATACAGAAGAAGAAATAAATTCCATTACTCTTTAACTGTAGTTATTTCAAGTTACTTTTCAATCTTCAAATTTGGGCAATTTTTCACATCTCCCTTCTGGAAACACTTCTGTGACACAGCCTTAATACCATATTCTTCACATTTTTTCACTGTTAAAGTTTCACCCATACTTCAGATTAAATTGTCTAGAATAGTTCTTCTCTACTCTGTCTTCTAACCCCTCCCTACCATTATCACCTTAATGTGAAGCTATAAAACCTTTTTTGCAGCCACTGTGCCATTTGGATCCTGGAATTGTTCACTGTCTGGAAGCAATCACTTAGGACCACCCAGCAGTCATAGAGACAACGTGTTAAATAATGTCCTTTTCTTCAGAAAGAAAGGCAGAAAGCTAAGTAGGTCATGCTGCACACTTGTTATCTGCTCATTAGTTTTACACTTGCAAGTTATTACGAGCAAAACGAACAAAAATAAAACAGTCTTGAGGGTTCAGAAGAGTTGCTGGCAAATTGCTTTTACCTTATTAAGATCTTCTCTCTCCTGCTTCAGCGTTTTGACTTGCTTCTCAAAAGCCTTTATTTGTCTGGAAGCATCATCCAATTCCCGCCTTGCAGTGCTGGCCTCCTCGAGTTGCTGTTCTAGCTGGCCAGATTCTAGAAAAAGCAGCAGAATTTGAAACACTCAAAGGGAAAAAACATAATTCTAGAATAGCATAGCCTAGCTGCTTGAAGCTCCTTCAATATTTTTTCTTGTTCCCACTGAATCACAAAATAAGGCAATTCTTATCTGGCTTAGAATAGGGAGCAGGTTGTTTCAGCTGCCATTATCTGCTTTTAAGGGAACAGAATGAAAGGTCACAGCTTGCTGAAATACAACACAGAAAATGATAACAGTTTGTCTTCTCACATTATAATAACCATGCTCTATACATAATTCTGTAATGTATGCTTTAACATGACTTATACATTTGACTTTTATGTGCTGTGATGTAATATATAATATATCTTTTATTACACTGTAATTATAAACACTCTCCCTCCTCCCCACAATTTCCCCCAGAAAGAAACAGTAAAAATAATGGGTCACTCAAGAGCTGGAAAGTGTTCTCCTGTCGATACTCTTAAAATTAACTTCAGCTGATTTTACTTATTTCTAGTGTGAAAACCACTTGTTTTTATGTGATCTGCTTTATTACTACTATAAATAAAGGAGAACTATTGCAGCCAGGTTCTTGCCAACAGTCAGTTACGCAGTGACAGTAAATTTCTATGGCACAGTTAAATAATGCATGTAAATACCCTCAAATTCTACAAGAAAAACCAAAATTCATAAAATATGGTTACTGGAAATTTCTAGCTAGTGAGTGGAGGGTTTTTTGCCTCATAGTCTTTACTTAAAAACAAGACTTTAAAGCAAGATATATATGAGGGTAATTTAATTGCAAGTTCTGTGAAATCATTGGACATGTTGTCTTTTATTTCAGTTGTGGCAAGTCTTCAGACCATTTTTATTTACCCAGAGAACAGGAACCCATCTATACTCTTAATGAGAGCCTTTAACTACATTTTCATAAATGTAACCCTAAGAGACTGGCTCTTAGAGAAATCAAATATAAAAACACATACATTTTTAAGAGGGTTAATTTCTGAAACACAAGAATTTTATAAGCAAATTAAAACCATTAGCTTATATCCAGAAAAATATTCACTATTGTTTTAGTTCACTGACTCTTGTTTAAAATTTTAAAAGAATGCACTTAAATAAGAGATGTAACTCAAAGCCAGAAATTATTAACTGCCTCCCTTATGTAGTCTACTCTGAAGTCACCAGTGAAAAAAAGTTTATGTATGGCTCTGCTGAGCCAAGATAAATCTCTCTTCTGTGCATGAACTACTTTGTTCCACAGCTCTGTTTTCTTCTTGCATTGCTGCCCTTTACATATTTGGCAATATTAAAGATTCCTCAAAGTTTTCTCCTATGTAACTTAGCGAACAAAAATTATAACTTTGACCTCAAAAATTGAAAGCATATGCTAGCTTGTCATTTCCTGGAAAACCAGATAGACAAGAAAAATGTACTTTTCTAAGCCCCCCCCGGTGACACTCCTGAATTTGACACAATTTTGAGTTCATTCTTTATTACCTTTTAAAGCAGGTGTTTACTCTTACAGCTTCAGAAGAGGCAGTAAAACAGGTTAAAGAATGCAACAAAAAGCTAGTTGTGACATACGTGTTGTAAATGGTAATTTTCCATTTAATCACCCTAACAGTAACTAACATTTTAGATAATATATGGAAACACTCATGGTAATATGTTATCACATTACATTTAGTTGCCCAAGAGATGAGCCCAAAGCATAAAAAGTTCAGCTCTGCACCTGAACTGAACCTTCTTAAAGTTCATAAGATCTAGTAGAAAAATGAGATCTTTTAAAGGCTACCCCAAAAACCTGGAACTAGCTCCCGTACATTTGGAAGCATTCAGACATGGCCATCACTTGGCTTGTTTCTGTATTCTGTCATTAATATAGTTTTAAAATCTATCTCAAAACCCCATAAAATCAAGCAAAATAGAGCATTCTCTTTTTATTTTATCAAATTTGCTTGTATTAGTTACATCTTAAGGCACAAATGAGTGTTTTCTAACAAATGGCTGGATCAGACAAAGCATTCAAGTATATCCTGGCAAAGTTGTGTGGTGACTGGGGATGGGTTAGACAATTCTACATCTTCCCCATTTGATCCCATTATTCACTTCTAAACCAAACTCCAAAAGTATACATTCTGTCTAGGAATAAATACAGAAATATGTATGTGGTGTGAAGCAGAAAATTACTTTAGGAAAAACCTTCTCCTTATCAACCACCTTCACCAGATTTTGACTGCTTTTCAATTTGAAAAGGGCTAGCAATTGTGTTGGGGAATACTTCCACACCTTCACTATTTTTTTTTCATTACCAAAGGAAGCGAGTGATACGTTCAGCAATGAACTAAAATCTAAGTTGCAGCTCAATAGTAAAGATTAAAATATAATTTAAAGCTGATCCTGATGCTTTTCTATGAATGGCTGGTCTCATTGAAAAGCTGCTCTTGTAAATGTTGCTTTTCAGTGGTGCCAAAGATTCAAAACCAGAGCTAAGGACTGTTGCAGGGCAGGGGTTTCTGATCTTGTTGTCTTTATCCTGATTACAGCAGCAAGAGGAGGGACATTTGGCCGGAGAGAAATTTCACAAAAACCTTTGTCCTGACATAATGCCAACATGGCATCACTCAAACCAGAGTGATCCTCCCTGAGCTAGCTAAGCCGTGTTCCCATCCCAAAATAATGCCTACGGTACAATACAAAACTGCTGCATCACGCCAGAGCAGCTGTCCAACTGTGTATCTGCAGCAGGCTTTTTTCAGCCTACACCATTTTAACAGGCTGTAATCTATGTGCTGCACTCTGCAGTTCACACAGAGCTGTTCCTGCCCTGCAAGGCAGCTGCAGAGTCTGAACACATCAACTGAAGTGGCTGCGAGTTAAGTTCAAGTTATTCCTTCTGTGGGTGTTGCTGCTGGCATTCCTGACACTTTCAGGAACTGAATGAAGTCTTGTCACAAATACAAACCAGAACAAATGGTTTTTGTAGTTTCCTCCAGCCTTTCTGGCTGTTTCTTTTTCCTTTGCCTCAGGTAAATATGGTTATATAATAGAGATGTTTCTACCACTACTTGTGTCTCACTTTTCACACGAAAGGCAGACATTTTCCTATTTCTATAAGATTAACTGGACTTTCACCCCTGTCTCTCTGGTTCCAGACCTGATACCTAACAGTCTCTTGTTAATTTTCCTAAAAAAACCCCAGTCTTGCTGTGCTTCCTTCCTTTTTTTGAGATGTCTCTGCTCTCAAGATCCAATTTTAAAGATAGCATTATGGAGATGGATAGCAGGAGTGCTATGCTATGAATCACTGTGAGAGAAATCCCCTTTAACTTAATTCAGAGCATCAAATCAAGAATACTGAATACTAGTAGTTAGCCTTTAAAGTAGGTTAAAAAGGTTTTAGCTAAATAGACAGCAAATGGTTCACTCAGCTATATTCAATATGGTGGTGCAGAATAAGCCCTCCCTCTCAAAGTTCTTAAACATGAATTGCCCAGAATCTGGGCAAGTGAGGCTGGAAAAAAATGGATCCTTCCCTAAATGTCTCCAGTTGCCTCTGTAAAACACACATACTGGACTAAGTAGATCTTTGCTTTTTGACTAGTTTCGGAGTTCTGACAAAAGGCAGCATAACATTAATTGAAAAAATTAATCTCTTAAGCTGCACAGATTTCAAAACCACTTTTCAAGCTTAAAGTACTGAGGTACTTGATAGCCACAACTTTAGTTTTCATAAAATCCTCAAGAAGTCTCAGAAGCAAAGAAAATAGATGTTCAGTTTTGTAAGGAATGGTAGCTCACTGACAGCAGAGCTGAAAGGTGGCTCTTCTCCCTCTCACCTTCCTTTCCTCACATGCTTCTATTGCCCACCTTGTGCTGATTTATCTGATCGTAAGTTGATTAAATTCTCTCTAAGAGCATTTGGCTTGTTTAATTGAGTTAATTAAATTCATGAGAGAGTTCAGGGAATGCACAGATCAAAAAGGGACCACGCAGCTGTAGGCAGGACCTATTTGGGTGGCAGCTTTCTTTGGTCAGTTCTGCTGCTGGAAGTGCAGCCTCATGGCCCATGGTGTCCTCTCTCATGGAAAAACACCCTTCACTACTCCCTGCCACTTGGAAAACTCAAATTAAATTGAATTTGGAGAAAATGTTGAGCTACAAAGGAATAGTGAGGGGTAAAATGAAAAGTAAAAATAAACTGGAAAACTCTTTTAGAAAGCTAAGGAAAACTAGCATTGCAATTGGAGGAAAAAAAATCTTGACAAAATACAGTTTCCTGTTACAGTTTTTACATTAGTATTTGTAACATACCTGTTACCTGTTTCTTCAACTTTTCAATTTCTTCTTTCAAACTTTTAATTTCTAAATCTTTGCTTGCTGTTATTGGGCCATCCACTGTTGAATACTGCAGAGCCTGCACTGTCTGGGTGGACTCTAGAAAAAGGTGAGAGGGACAAATTACTCCTGATATCTGAGGAAATCAAAGAGATACTACTGATAAATTAAGACATGCCAAAACATGCATGCACTGGGCATTCTACAGTTTGTAATTTCCAACTATTAAGTGCCAATTTTTCAGTAACTGTCAGCTGGACAAACTAAGTTCTTAAAAGTCTTATGCCATAGTGATCAAGGTGCAGTGAGAACAAAGTTAGCACAAGAAGTTGCATACATGGTGTATTTCAGGCATAAAGAGTAACAGAAAATTAATTTGTCAACAGAAATAATGGAGAGAACTCTTTTCTGCTAGAAATCATTCCAGGAGGTATATTTACTTTTTTTTCCACAGTATAAACAGTGCCGTACAATGCTGCAAGCTAATCTAAGTTTAAAAAGTGATCTTTTAATGACCATACCTTGCAGTTTTCTACTAAGTTCAAGCTTTTCCTGTTCTAGACGTCTTATTCTCCTCTCATAAGCTTCTGTTGCTAAACTATCCTCCAAAGTTCTTTGAATGCTGGCATCAAGATCCATGGAGGGTGGTCCAGCTGTCAGTCTTAGACAGCTGCGGTCTGAAAGCACACTGGGGGGAAAAAAAGGAATAGTACTGGATTTTACAACAGGCTGGTTTAAAATAGTGCTATAAAAACATCAACCAATAAACAGTTTGATAAGTTGCTAATTACTATGACATTTATTATAACATCAAAGAATACCTTGTTAGTATGTGCTCATTGAGAACTGAACTCATTTTTACCTAGCATGCCTGATCTCCTCAATGCATTTTTTGTTACACAGAAGTGGATGAACTCCTGATTAAAAATCATTATGGACAGTCTATGCTAGCCAGATAGCAAAAAGCAACAGCCTAGACAGTAAGATTACAGTAATAGTTCATTTGAAAATAGTTAATTAAGTCTCATAAATGCTTTAAAGACAACAATCACAACAAATGGTGTGAAATTATCCCATAATAACTGGGGCATGGACATGTCAGAAATGCTGTGGCTACTCATGTACACATGCTACTACTTATGCAAATAATCCTTTTGAAGTCTAGGACATTCTAGGACATAGTCACATTCCCAGCAGAAACATAGGCCTGGTTTTTCAATGGTTGTAAACATTCCTTCTTTATTTATTACCATAAACAACAAGGAGCATACAGGGACTTCCCTGTTACTGTTTAATTTAGCAATGGAAATGAGTGAAATAAATACAACATTAATACCATATATCAATTAAAGTAATTTTAATGAAATTTCTATTCAGACTTACAGAACTGTCAAAGGGCTAGAAATAAAACTGGTTTTAATGTCTAATAAACTCAGTTTTGCCTGGGTCCACAGTCTAGCCTTAACTTTGTCATGTGCAGCTAACTTTATACATTGTCTAATAACTACCTTTCTCAGCAAAACTCCCCTGAGCACATGTGCTGACCTTTGCATTCATGCAAATTTTACCTGCAGAGAGCTCATTCTTTTGAACAGACAGCATTTTATATTATGGCCTAGTGACTTCCCCAATAAACCACATTCTTTGATATCTGTTCAACAGGTTTCAAAGACAGGAAGTTAGAATACTCTGTAACTAGCCTACAAACAAATCTGGAACTCTAAACTTACCAGCTACTTGTATATGTGAAACCCACAAATGGTAAATGATGACCAGAAAATGCAGTGTGGGATGGTGGAGGCATTGTTTCCTAGAAAAATAATAGTACAGTTGAGTAAGCAGTATCCTACTGGACTTAAAAGAAACAGATTTTCCAGTTTAACCATATGAGAAGTGTTAGCAATAGTATCATATTAACTGTATTCACTGTCATGCTTATGGTACAGCCCAAATATGAAACAGCATCAACTAAATCTATTTATAATAGCATTTAAAATACACAAAAACAGAGCACACTGACATAAAAATGCTTTTCTAATTAAATAGGCTATTGTTGGAGGAAAGCAGAATATTACACATATTTGACGCCAATTTATTCCTTCTTTTTTCCAAGAAGCTCTTAGCACAAAAAGCAACACCTTTTATTCCCTGCTATACTCCTCTCTGCTATTCAGTCAACAGGGCTTCCTGCCTGTAGAATCACCAGCCCACTCCTGAGTGGGCCATTTCTATTCTGAGAGAACAATCAGCAGGCATTTACTAGAAAGGAGTAATACAACAGAGTGTTCTAATCCCATTAATGCTTTGACCATTTCTTCATTCCTTGCTCCTCTTTCTTGCCAGACAAAGAACTACAAACCAAGACAAATTTTTGAATTTCTCCTCAGGCTAAAAGAACCCTGTTGTTATTTTATTTGAACCATTTTAAGTTCTAATATCCTTAAATGTCCTGTTAAAAGCTTCCTTTTTAACCCCAAGATGCAAGGTTTATGTTGCTCTGCTAGAGATGGCCGTAACAGTCACCCAGAAGAAAATCCCTAAGAAGATGATTATTGCACTGAAAGTGATAGAAGATTCTAAATTGTCAGAAAAGGTACATAATGATTTCTTTCTAAACCCAGACAAAAAAGAAGAAAGGAACCAGTTGTGCATTTTTTTCATGTAGAACTCAGCAGGAAAGGACAAGGAGTAAGACTGCATTCAAAAGAAATCTGAAATTACCTTTCCAGTGGTGGCATCAACTATATTACATCACAACCTTGTCCTCTTAGCTGACAGAAACCTTCATGTTATAGAAGAGTTCCCAAACAACATTAATGATATTGCTAGACTGTGTAAGTTCATTAAGTTGGGCATTTTGGAAACTAAGGACAAGACCAAATTACAAAGACTTAACTTTCCACTAAATCATAATAAAAGTATCAATTATCACAGATTACTGTGGTTGGAAGAAATAAAATTTTATTTCTCCTTTACATTTTGTTTTCACCTTTCATAGATTCGAATTTCAAAACTGTCTTTACAGATAACTTTAAAAATATCAAATGCATAATTGCATGTAACAGCCCACATGACAATTTTTAGCTACCACACAGGTATCTCTTCTTAAATATCGTATCTATTGATAGCAAGGTAAGATTCTGTAAAAGAATTTGTTTTGCAGAGATCAAAATACATATTTCCTGCTGCTTGTGTGAATTTAACTGTACAACTATGCTGAGAAAATTATAACTGAATCTATCATACCTCTGAATAAGGCTACTAAACCAAACAGTTAAAAGCTAAAACCCAGCACAACTTAGGCTGCCTGAACAGCACAGTTTTGCCCTTTGTGCTTGTGTGTATGCTCAACATACTTTTAAAGTTTCATTATTATGTATGTAATTTTTCCATGGGACTACGGTCTCATTCAGAGTTCAGGAAGAATAACAATCATGGCTTTTCAACACTGTCTTTTATCTTCAGCATTGGGTTTTCCTCATTTGCTCTATGCAATTCAAATCTTGCCAAGAATTTTAAAAAAAAAAAAAGAGGTCTCATGGGCTTATCTGTGGTGCTGACCTCTATAACAGCAGTGCGAGTATGTGGAACTTCCTCAAAAGATATGTATGAAATATGGAGGAGAAAATACCTCCAAGTTATATATAAGGAATTTGTGGCAAAGCAATATGAAATACAATGTCCCCCAGTCAAAGCAAAAATGTAAAATATTCTCAGTCATGCAATGCCTTAGGCTAGGTTTTTTCAGCGGGTCTGAGATACTAGGTGTGAAAAGAAATGGCAAGAAATAACAGAACAAAACCTTCAGATGTTTCAAATTAGGAAACTGAAAAAGAAGCTCTAGAAACTGGTATTCCTCTCTCACAGTTCAGGGGCATTGCTTTTCACCCCCAAATGTCTAAAGCAAATTTAGAATTGGACTCGGTTTTCTCAGCTGAGAGTCCACTAACTCAGCAGAGGAGCATTCTTTCTTCATGTGCAGCTCCCTGTTTCTTCACAGTGGTAAAGCATTCACACTGCACAGGCATAGTACGAGAGCCTCAGCTGGGAGATTGGGCTCTAGAAAGGAGGAGTGGTGGAATGGACAACATTAAAATGTGTGAACAACCTCCAAAAGCTATTTCAGCTTCACAAACAAAGACCTGCTATATACAGTATCCACTCCATCCACTTGATCCTCATAGCTGTTGCTGGACAAAATAATATGCAAACAGGTATCTGAAGACTGTATTAAAAATGTTTAAGATAAAAATACTTTAGTTGTGAAAGGAGGTGGAAAGATCAGATGCAAGTGAGGAAAAAAATGAAAAGAATGCAAGTCATCCTATGCAGCTACACTGATTTGTGTAATTTGCCTATAAGGAAAAGGGCTGTGAAATTTAATCAAAGATCACAGAACTGTTTAGACTGGAAAGACCTTTAAGATCATTGAGTCCAGTCCAGTCAGCACTGCCAGGTCCATCACTAAACCACTTTCCTAAGCACCACGTCTACATGTATTTTATATACCTCCAGGGATAGTCAACTCCACCATTTTCC
>VZRS01004388.1:223662-276393 GCA_013398055.1 Ifrita kowaldi | reverse complement strand
AAAAAAAAAAAAAGAGGTCTCATGGGCTTATCTGTGGTGCTGACCTCTATAACAGCAGTGCGAGTATGTGGAACTTCCTCAAAAGATATGTATGAAATATGGAGGAGAAAATACCTCCAAGTTATATATAAGGAATTTGTGGCAAAGCAATATGAAATACAATGTCCCCCAGTCAAAGCAAAAATGTAAAATATTCTCAGTCATGCAATGCCTTAGGCTAGGTTTTTTCAGCGGGTCTGAGATACTAGGTGTGAAAAGAAATGGCAAGAAATAACAGAACAAAACCTTCAGATGTTTCAAATTAGGAAACTGAAAAAGAAGCTCTAGAAACTGGTATTCCTCTCTCACAGTTCAGGGGCATTGCTTTTCACCCCCAAATGTCTAAAGCAAATTTAGAATTGGACTCGGTTTTCTCAGCTGAGAGTCCACTAACTCAGCAGAGGAGCATTCTTTCTTCATGTGCAGCTCCCTGTTTCTTCACAGTGGTAAAGCATTCACACTGCACAGGCATAGTACGAGAGCCTCAGCTGGGAGATTGGGCTCTAGAAAGGAGGAGTGGTGGAATGGACAACATTAAAATGTGTGAACAACCTCCAAAAGCTATTTCAGCTTCACAAACAAAGACCTGCTATATACAGTATCCACTCCATCCACTTGATCCTCATAGCTGTTGCTGGACAAAATACTATGCAAACAGGTATCTGAAGACTGTATTAAAAATGTTTAAGATAAAAATACTTTAGTTGTGAAAGGAGGTGGAAAGATCAGATGCAAGTGAGGAAAAAAATGAAAAGAATGCAAGTCATCCTATGCAGCTACACTGATTTGTGTAATTTGCCTATAAGGAAAAGGGCTGTGAAATTTAATCAAAGATCACAGAACTGTTTAGACTGGAAAGACCTTGAAGATCATTGAGTCCAGTCCAGTCAGCACTGCCAGGTCCATCACTAAACCACTTTCCTAAGCACCACGTCTACATGTATTTTATATACCTCCAGGGATAGTCAACTCCACCATTTTCCAGGGCAACCCTTTTGGCAAAGAAATTTTTCCCAATATCCAAACTAAATCTCCCCTGGTTCAGTTTGAGGCCATTTCCCCTTGTCCTGTGGCTTGTTACTTGGGAGAAGAGACCAACACCCACGAAGTGTTTTAGTCAAAGTGTTTTCCATGTTTTAATGTGTAGTTGGAGGTAAGGGAATGCAAATAATCATCACCTGTCTGTATCAATTCGTGTCGCCTATCTCTTATCTGCAGGCCCAGAAAACTGAGTGAAACTGAGGTGCACGTGCAGTTCAGGAAACAAAAGCAGAAGTGGTGGAAATGCTTTACCTCACATGTAAACAGCAGGTTTCTGCATCTTTCAACACACACACACACACAAACACACACAAAGTATTTCCAAGGAGAGAACACAAGGCATTCCTTCAATGCTAAGACATCTATCATCTTTCAAAGCTCCTTTTCAATAGCACAGAAACAGAAAGTCTGGTAAAATCAATAGCTGCAAAGCATTTGAAGCAAAGGTAAAAATATTTGCTTGTTCCTTAAGAAATGGCTGTGACATTTCTCCTACATTTCCCAAAACTCAAGTCAAGTCAGAAAAAAAGCTGGAAAAATTTAGCGGAAATAAACTGAATGGAATCCAACACCGATATGAGCAATTAGAGTAGAGCAATAAAATACAATAAAATGCAATATGCAAACTTACACTAAGTCTTAACAGTGCTCTGCTAGAAACAGTCTTGCAGACTATCTGCATGTAAATGTATTATTCTTTATAAGACAGGGACACTGAACTTGTCACTGCAACAGACGAGTATTAGCTGAAGACATGTAAAGCTACAATGAATTTACAAAAGTTATCCTTACACGACTATGTTTGGAGGACCAGCCTTCAAACCATGAAAGTATTCCCCTCACAGTTCTTCAAAGCAGCACCTAATTGCTATTTATGCAGAACACATGAAATAAACTGCCTTTTACATACATTTTGTTACAAAGTATACTGCAAAGGCTGATTCATCAACATGTTAATTATATACTTACAGAGTTTTTTAAGCAATCATCATCCACATCAAAGTTTGATGTATCAGTAGGGCTGCTGACTTCTGGGATGTAAGGTGCCTCACAGTTCCTAATGTTGTCCCAATCAATCCCAGCAAAAAATGGATGGTTCTTAAAGTCTTCTATTCCATTTTGTCCAAGTCGATGCTCCCTGCTACAAATGAGCCTTCTGATGAGGTCCTTTGCACTTTCAGAAACATCTGTCACTTGAGCAGGAAACTGAAACCTCTCCTTAAAGAGTAAAATGAGAGGAAATAGTTTATTACCAAGAAAAAGTTGGAAAAATTACCTTCTTAATAATTATGTAGAAAAAGAAATGAGCAAATACTCCAGCTCTGAAATATATACAGTAAGGTTTCAAGGAAAAGACTTCTGCTAAGGATAGAAACTATTAAAATTCTTTTGTCTTCTAGTTTTTCTTCTTTATTTAAATTTCTCTTATACTACAGCTGTTGAATTCTACAGCTACCGCCATGTGGAAGAACATTTTAGAATCTTCTGCATAAGCCAAGTTCACCAGAAGAAAGTAACACAACAGGATTGATGCAAGGTAGCCAAGATTGACTCCACAGAGTGAATTAAAATCCATGTTTCCAAACCCAGATTTTAAGTTTTAGCTTTATCCCAAAGCAAAGCCATCTGCAATCCATAACCATAAACTTACTACATGGAAACATATTTTTTTTGTTCTACATTTATAAACATTCACACAATTAGTACATAAAAACTTATTTTTAAATACGTCTTCAAGTTACCCCATTATTAAAAATTAGCTTAGAGACAGACAGAAAGTGCACTAACTTTGTGGTTCATTATTTTCCCATAGGTCTCCACCAAGGACTCAGCATAAAAGGGCGTTTCTCCATAAAGCATTTCATACATGCAAACGCCCAGGGACCACCAGTCACACTCGGGCCCATACTTCCCTTTTCCATCTTCCATGGCCTGCAAGATTTCTGGAGAGATGTAGTCTGGTGTTCCAACTGCCACTGAAGATTGGACCTGGAGAAGTTACATTTTCAGGATTAAAATCAACTTCCATCATTACAGACACTGTGGTACTGTCCCTGTACATATACATTTAGCCCAGCGTTCTCATTGTAACAAAAACAACTAAACACAAACAAAAGCTTCTAAATTCAGAAAGAAATACTTAAGCAGCCAAGGCACTGCATTAACAGGGATCCCAATAATATACTTTTGCTAAACTATTATCAATATTTAAAAACAGATAAAGGAGAAAACAACAGTTTTTCTAATTGTCAGGATCAGAGCCAGTAAGCAATTATAGATTAGGTAATCACATATATTAGGTCAAATGCTTTGTAACCCTCTGGGACATGATTAAACATACTGGAATGACATTCTGGTCACACTTACTATACACTGTGCAAATTTAAATGTACTAGTAGAACATCATCACATTTCAGTATCTCATCCTAGATGCTCACACTAAAGCTTACATTTTCAATAAAGATTAGAGCTCAGAGCTTAAAACCGAGAGATTCATAGTTCATAAACACCTACTTGGCATTGACAGCACAGCTTCTCTTTATTTATTCATGAGTTGACTGTATGCATCTAAAAAGTTTCTAACATAATGCAAATCCGAGCCGTCTGCAGTCGTATTTTCAAGAAAGGTGGTTACATACCAATACCACTTACAGTTCCATTTCATTTGACATATGGCACTTTTCCCCTTTATTAGCACACATTTTGTGGCTACCAAAGCACTGAAGCAAAAATATTTAGGAATGTATCATTCTTTCTAATTTACCGTTCCATCTTCCATCAGCTTCAGACAAGAACCAAAATCTGCTAATCGAATATGTCCATTCATATCCATCAAGATGTTGTCTGGTTTTATATCCCTGAAATTAAACCAATTTCAGAATTAATTAGTACAAAAATGTATTGCATAAGATGTATTCCAAGCATCAACTCTGCAACAGTCTTTTCATTCAAAAGCAGCAACCCATCAGTACATAGAAGACAGTCACTCGTGACATGGTGAAATTTGCACTAGGGACATGTCATGACAGGGGCTGTACATCAATCACATTATACAATGCTTCTTAATTTTAATAAGAATTGTGTAGTTAAATTCCTCTCATGTCTCAAGGGTAGACAGGAGAACCTTACTTGCTCTGAGCTTTTGTATATAAAACTTTTAAATCATCTGAAGAATTTTAGTAAAGTGGTCTCAAGTGGAAGATGCATGCTTATACTAGAGCTGGAAAACAAGCCCTAGATTTTACAACAGAACAAAGGCCAATGAAATCCTGAAACAGTTAACACATTTTTAGATTTACTGTCTTTCACTGACATTCTTCTCTCACGTGCATCTGGGTTCACCACGTACATCTGTCATACTTCTGCTGAAATGACCATTGTATGCACTACTGCAGCTCTGCTTGCCAAACTCTGGCTGCCTCATTCAGGTCATGATGCAGATGGAAATATCCTTCTAAGAAGGCAACATAATAAATACTCCTTATATTGTAAACTTGACCTTTTTTTTTGTCCCAGGTTTTTCCTAAGTGTACTGAAATACAGGTAGAGTGTATGTTCCCACTGTGAGTAGTATGAAAAAGCATCTATGTTCCCACAGTTAGCAGAGGGATATTTCTTGTTCAACTTACAGACTAGGTTCAAATGTTGAAATTTCTTTTCTGTTAAGTATAGGTCTTAGAAATATACATCAAGCTACATTTTAAAAACATATGACATTATTAGGTTCTTATGCTATCCTTATCTGTTACATTCAAAACATAAGTTATGACTGTATGAATTAAGGTCTATGAATATTTTCTCAGTTAACATTTTCAAGATATAAGAACAAATCCCTTAAAATAATCACAAAATGAGTGAAGTCCTGACTTTGCTTCATTCCTCAAACTACTTATAAAATGAATGTCACCAATTGCTTGGCAGACAAATCTCAACATATTCACAAGCTAAAATGTTCGCATTGCACCTGAGAGCAAATTTTGTTGTTTGGGTTTTGGTGTTTTGTTTTTGTTGGAGTTTTTTTCCCCAAGTGGAAATCAAGTCATAGACAATGCTTACTGGTAATTTATAATGGAAAAGAAAAATTAGAACCACACCTTGAATAACACTTTAGAAGCTATGCCATAAAGGTGTCACAGTGTCACACACTTGGTGACAATTAATACAGTAACACTTTGTTGTTTGAAAGAAAAGTACTTCCTGAATTTGTGTTACTCAAAGACAAGCAGGCAGAGGCCCATGCTGAAAAGCACCTTTCAAATATGCAGAAATATTTCCAAAGTAGAATGCAAACACTGCCAGAAATCATACTTTCACAACCTGCAACTGAGCATAAAGACAATTCTTTGCAAAGAAAATCAGAAAAAATAACCGAGTCCATTCTCTCAAGACCATTCTTCCACTCGATTTTTGCTGACACTGAATATGCCAAAGAATTGCAGCCTCCAGATTGAGATAGTTTTGTTTGTTTTGCATTCACCCACCAAAAACATTCCTTAAACAAGCTTCTAAATAAAAACAAACACATGCCATTGAGACTGCTGGAATTATAACTTCAGTTTAAAACACCTTGCAAAAACATGCACCTAAAATCCAGTTCCTCCTAGAAGCTGGACCTAGTTCAAGCTAAACAAAAACATGAGTCACCCTTGAGGCTCCATTTATCCATGTTCTATCTTTTAATATATTCCCAAGAGAAATAATAATAACATTAATAATCATCATCATCTCGACATCTCCCATTCAATCTCACAAAACAGCAGAAAACATGAAAAATCTCACTGTGTTGTCAACACTGTGCAAAACCAAACCTGCAAACAACAGTGAATGCACTCAGAGGAACAAGGATTTCTTGCAGAGTGGCATTTGTAATGGTCAGTAATAACTTCATAACAACAATTTTTACAGTTAAGGAGAAAAGAAAATACCAACTTAATAAATACAAATTCTTTTCAGCTCTTGTAACAGAAGCTATGGGTTATGAACAACTGTTCTGAATTGTGAACTACATTAATAAAAGATGGCTTGAAAGACAAGAATTGCTGGCACCTGCACAGCAGAGTAGGCTATAAGCAAAGGGAAAGAAAATTATGAGCCCCAGAGGGGAACAAAGAACGGGAGTAATTATTACCAGTGTAACTGAAGAGTGTGAAGGTGGTGATTATGGGGAAAAGTAATGTCTTAAACCATGCATCTCTACTGAGCCTGCAGCTGTTAGATTGCATCAGAATGATGAGTTTTGTTCTAGGTTTAGTTTTGAATGACGTTTGTTTACTCTCTTTAGTGATCAGAACCGATCTATCTCCTGTTCTAAAGAGAATATGGCATTCTCTCTTCACATTCACTCCACCTTCACAACTTATCCCAGTTTCTTCACTGTATGGACTGCTTCCTTCTGCTTCCATCTCAACTGCATTTTTATTCCTATCTCTCCTAGACTCACCTCAAAAGCTGAGATGTCCAATCCTCCACAGCCTATCAACCCCAAATTTCCTCCCCTTCTATTTCCTTCTTTCTCTCTCAGCTTCTTCACTCCCAAGTCCTCATCTCCCTGCTTGTTCAAATTTAACTAATCTTTTATTTTCTCCCATTTCATTTCTCAGCAGTCACTATTTACTCCCAGTCCCATTCCCACTGGCTTCCTATTCCTGTGATCCAGGACAACTACCCTCTGTCCTCAAGTCCAATTCTTGTCCAATTTGCACAGCAATTTTCTTTGGCACCAAAAGGAAGAGAACTATCAGTAAATGAGACACCCCACACTGTCTCTAATGTCTATTTATCAGCATCTCCCCAAATTCCTTCAGTATTACAGCTCTGAAACAGTGCAAAGCTACAGCAGAAGAAAACTGAAAAGTATTTCGGGATCAAACTCTGCACATGGTTGTTTGGAACCCATAACAACTTGAATACTGAGGGAAAAATTATAACCTGCAAATATCTAGGTGGGGGGCAGAGGAATAAAAATATATCCATGACTCAAGGCAGACTGGATTCTCTCCTGAATTTCAAGTCTCCACATCCCACAGCAGAAGATTTTCTCATTGGTTTTGTAAGAATTATTTTATTAATTAAAAATCTACATAGGAAGAGTAATCCATGTTTCTTGATCTTATTTCTGGAAAGAGGAACACTTACTGCTTCAGGCAAATACTAAGGAAGGAAAATTCCAGACCAAGTAGCTAAAATCTGGCAAAAGTAATGAGCAAATAATGAAAAGTTACATGGCTTAGTGAATAGACCACTGGGCTGAATCTCTGTAGATAAGAGTTACTAGGTGGTTGTGGGCAGACCATTAAAACATCACTCAACAAGAACCATGGTGCTCAGTCAAGCAACTAATATCATCTGGCTGGAAGGCTGTGGAGCCCAAATACCCAACTAGCTCTGTAATTAGTTCACTGCAATAAAAGGAAAAGGTCTGCTCACTTGAAATATGAAATACTAATTCACTTGCAAGAAGTATAAGCATTTGAAAGGTATTTATGAGCCAGATTTATAGTGGGAACAAGTATTGAATTGGGGAAATTGCTCTGACACCACTGTGCCCTCTGGAGACCCTGAGTTCAACCAAGTCCCAGACAGTTCAGCCCCACTCTGACAGCAGCTTCTGTGGGAAGCCCAATGTGCAAGGGGTGCAGGTTGCCAGAGCTGGACCTGGCACAAGCCAAGCTATACAAATTCTTCAAATATGCTCCACACTGAATTAAGGGAACCCAAGTACCCAGCATACCCAAAGAAACTTTTCTTTTTTTTCAGTGAGTGATTTAACAGCACCAAAGGAACTAGAAATCTGGACCAAATAAACTTCTCTAGAAACACATACATCCATTTAAACTTTGATTCCAACAGAGTGTCCAGGAGCAACTTCTACTTTTCTGAGCTTTGTTGGCCTTGACTGGAGGAGAAAATCAGCCTTCCACAGCAGCTCTGCTGCTGTTTTCTGGAGAATGCAATAGGAGTAAACAGGGTGTAATACTGAATACTTCACTTGCACCGAAAAAAAGTGTGAAGGCTAATGAAAAAAATTTGAAAATTCGTTAATGAATCCTTCCTTATAATGCTTCTTGGTTTAATTTGGGGAGCTGTTCTTCAGATTGGCATGTTTACCTAGATGACTTCACTCACCTCTCTTTAGAACCGTTTACTTTCTTAAGCTGTAATTAAAACCCAAACATTTTACATACTAACTGTATTAATATAAACACCATTCTGAAATAGGACTAGAGCAGATACCTGGATTATTGCCATTTATTTTGATTTCTCTGTTAATGAGCCAGAGTAGAATTTCATTTGTTCACTAAGACTCAAGAAAAAGTATTCCCTCTGAGACATGCTAAATCCATAGCACATTCCAGCTGTAAAATAAACTAAAAAAGAATTTTTAATACATGTGAATGTATTTTTTTTCCTGGATTCATTTCTGATACTGAAGGAAACTTAAGGAATCGTGAGGTCTTGCATACTGAAATTTGGACTAGAAAAGTCCCTTAAGTTCCTTATAAGTTGAATTATCTGATCATCTTATGGTTTCAAAGTGTATGGGTTCCTGAGGCTCATCTATGTCATTCCTTGAATCACTGGATCAATGCAATTCTGTTATTTGCAAGACCACATGAAGTTCCTCAGGTCTACAGAACAAGAAGCAGCAGATTTCAGAAGAATCTTAACTTAATTTTGTTTCAAGGGCAGCTTCATGGAGGATGGGATCAGACAAACAGAATGGAAGATGCATCAAAAATAGAGGGACATTCATTTCAAGAACTGTATCAGAATGATTGAGCAGCAGTCGCGTCAAACGCTACCAAAGATTGTGCCAATGGGTCAACCCACAGGCTTGTATCTTCTAAGTTTATGTGATAAAATCCCTAGTGGCATTAAAGATTTTGGGAGCAGCAGGGATCCCTCTTCTTCTTGGTAACTGTACAGTTATGATGCAGAATTTACTTGTTTTAGTTATTCATCTGAATTATTATTTTTTCTTTTGAAACATAAATGGTCAGACAGAAACGGAGGAAAAAGCAAGTTATTCTCTGCAAGATCAACAAAAGTGGCCAGATGGTGCAAGTGGGAACCTCTCAATATGACCAACATGTCCTCCTTGAAATAAACATTTCAGATGCTGATGGACCGTCCTTGCATACACAGCTGAGCTCTTAAAAAAACATCAGAACTGAAATGACAATAAAGGGACTCACACTTCTAAATGCAACAACCATAATGTGAGCTGAGCCTGAATAAAGAAATGGGCCTGTCTGAAATCAAAGGAGCAATTTGATAGCTGAACTACCACTTTATTTCAGCCCAGTAGATAAAAAAGAGATAATCTGGAGAACAAATTTTTATTTCTAATGCGAACATTAGAAAAGCATGGAAATCAATTAATTTTCCTAAACAGGTCACATGCCCCCAAGACATGCTATTCTTGAATAGCAAGGAACAAAGTGAACAGCTTACATTAAATTATTTTTCCGTGAAAACTTCACATGAACAGTATTTTTTAATGCTACCAATGCAAATTAAAACACCAGCATTTGAGAAAAATAGATTAGTTTCAGGTGTAACTGCTGGCACAGAGAAACTGATCCAGAAAGCTTATTACCAATTAAAGATTTCACAGCACATTATTTTCTCATTGCACGTGCAAGAGCATTCCCCAAAAGTACAAACCAAAAGGTTAAAAGCAGACATCAGACATCAATGATTATAATTACTCACTCTTACAACAAGAAATGCCATCCTTTGCCAAGTTACCTACTTTAAAAAAAAACCCACAACCAAGACTTCACTGCCAGAATGCCTGGACTTTTTATCCAAAATTCCTTCAGAACACAGGATTATCCTTAGTCAGGACAGAAGTTTGGCAAACTGCTTATTTCACTCCCTTTTGTTGTTTCAGGCAGACTTTCCTTCCATATACCTCTCTCACAAAGACATGCTACATCCATGATTAGAAACGAAGACATTTGGTTTTGGCAGCACTCCAACGAAATGAGAAAATTTGGTGCCTGTGAAGTTTTTATTAAGGTATTCAGTGATGCTCTACTGACAGCTTGCTTTAGATACGCGGAGCGAAACAACTGGTGAACTTACACCACGAATGCTGGTCAAATAATGCCTTTTTTCACAGTCAAATGTATGGACATTGATGTCCAGCAGGTTATTTCTATTTTCCATTACAGTGGACTGGGTTCTATCAAAGTCAGCACTGCCATATTCTGCCAACTACAGTTTATCTGAATTCTGATGAGCAAAAGTAGAAATAGGCTCCATCTGGCAGAAAGACCAATGTGCACTGAGCCAAATTAGATTTGGACAGTCGGCA
This sequence comes from Ifrita kowaldi, assembly GCA_013398055.1. NCBI lineage: Eukaryota > Metazoa > Chordata > Aves > Passeriformes > Cinclosomatidae > Ifrita > Ifrita kowaldi. The sequence goes on along the minus strand of VZRS01004388.1, from coordinate 265,991 downwards.
GTTATTCTTTAGTAATCCCAACAAGATAGGCTGCACAAGATAGCAGCATGAGAAAACTGGAATATGTTGTACCTCATTAACCGTGCCTCTTATCAAGACTCTACTGTGCCTTCTCCTAAGCAGACACTCCTTCATTTCTGGGTGAAATCCAAAAAGCATGTATTTCGATTGAAACCAAAATAATTTAAATAACTTTGATCTCAGCCTTATTATTTATGTAGCACCCAAACCATTGCAGCATGTTTGTATACTAAACAAAAAAAGCTGCTTCATGTAAAGCTGACAAACTAAAGCTTGCAACCAAAAAAGATGCAGTAGCCTTGCATATAGCCCTGAAGTTAATAGGAATAGCCAAAGACTGAGCACTTCAGAATCTAACCCTTAACAAGAGCAACTATAGAGAAAAAATAAATGCCATAATCAACCTTATTTGCAGTTATTTTTTCTCAGTAGTGTGGAACTCCCTTGTTTTCTCTTTAACTCTTGATAATAAATTATTATGTATGTGCTGTTCCAGTAATTCACCTCTGCTAAAAGAATGTCTCTACTCTAAGCAGCAGGAGATTCCTCTAAATCTCATTACATTCAATGGACAGACTCTCATCAATTAGTCGGAAACATCAACCAAACCACAACAATAAAGGTTCTAGATGTGTGATATAATCATTATTTATTGATCACTGTGGACAATTTTATATTCATACTGTCACACATCCTGACCAAGTTTTATTCTTAGTAATATCACAAAACTAAGTTAAAAACAATACAGAATTCAAGGTTCCATGTACTGCATGCAGTACATTTACTACAGCACCTACAGAATCAGATACTTCCAAACTAACTTAGTTCCAGACCATATTTTCTGCCAAAGTGTACTTTTTAAATCCCTAATCCAGACTGAGAGAAATAATTCTGGTTTTCACTAAAGTAATTACATTACATTCCTCTTTTCCTATGAAGAATCTGTACCACAGACTTGAAGTATATAATGCAAAATAGATTAAGTTGAATTCTCGCCCACACTGAGTGTGGAATTTAAGTACCAATCAAAGATACTCAGATGAAACATTAGAAAACACTTCCATAATGATGACAATAGGACACTAGAACATATTGCTTCAGGAAATGTCACCATCTCCATCACTTTTCTTTTACAACCAGTTAGACAAACGTCTGTCAAGACTGGTTTAGCTACAGTTTGATCTTGCCTTGAAGCCCAAGAAAAGTACTAGCTGACCTCTCCAAGTCCTCTCCCAGTCCTCTGCTCTACAGTCTTTAAATTCTGCCACACAGACAAGTATTCTGGACACAACACAGTATTTACCTTATGGTATCCAATGTTCGTTATGAATTTCAAATGCTAATAAAGGAAATAATAACAAGCAACAGGGAATGAGTACATCAGCCAACACATATATATCTTGAGTTTGTTCAGGCACTCATATTCATTCCTGAACACTTGAACAGAGTGTAGTTACTGGCTTATAAATATATGCTCCACCACATCATATTATAATATCCTAGAATTAATTTACCTTAGAAAAATGTCTCCCTGTGGGCTGTGTGCATATGTATTTGTTTCCAAGTAATGGATATCTCAAACACGATAACAGCTGCAAACCAAGGATAATTATTTTTAAAAGCTGCTTGTGTCCATTTTTTTCCTTCTTTTAAAAAATAAGTAAAAAGGGTGATTTGAAAAACTCTTTTGGATAAATGCTTGGCAGCTACATACTCCCCATAGCTACTGTCTTCATCTAAAATGCTAATCAGCTGACAGAACCAGATATCTACGGAAAAAACCCTCACATGCAGGTTAGGCCCCTCATGTAGCATTTTAAAGAGATGTCAGGGCAAAGTCACTTGTGATTGTCTAGGGATTATTTCTACTGTCTTGTCAGCTTTACAGACTAAAACCAGGGACACACTGTGCTATTTGATAACCATTGTAAATTTGGTACCTTACAAGGCTGATGTGATTTTAAACACCAATGAAATAAGAATAAAAGTGTGGTAGACAATATTAGAAAGACAATTCCTTATGTCAAACAATCAAGCATTTAAGAGGAACACCAATGCATTCTGAAACTTGTGAAAGTTCAAATTAAAAAATGGAAGTTAATTGAAATAGTTTGACATAGGAACTGTTAGAAACAAATTTAAAAAGCCAAACCCAAGTTAACTGGCCTCTCAGAGTGCATCAAGAATATAGAAGTTTGTAACTTTCCTCAGGGTTGGCTTGTAGCTGAGTTACTGTATTAGACAAAAAAAACTTATAAGGACTCAAATATAAAATTGGGCACACATCAAGTATTGAACATTTGAATGTTTAATAATGCATTGATCTTGAACAGAATAGCATTACTGAGTAAAATTTCATGCATGAAAATATGAGAGCCTTGTACTATATTTCTTTTTTGGGTAATTTTAATAGTTTCTAATAACTATTTATGATGGTCTCTCCTGCTGCAAAAGATTGAGGTACAAGCACAAAAGTTTTGAAAGATGTGCAAACATAAGATGGGAGAAACAGAACAGAAAAGTTTTTAGCTATTTCTTTTTCAGAAACAAAAATCAATTTGAAAAACAAATACTTGGTTTGAGAAGTTCGAAAATCAACATAGGAAATTAGTAAAAATTGCTACTAACTGAATGCAGTTTGTAAAAATCAAGAAGACAACACTTGGGAAATTAGGTAAATATTTTTACATGAAACAATTTGTAACATAACTACAGCACAATATTGTAAAGCTCTGGAGGTACTGTGCCATTCAGCGATCAAAGCCAATCCAGAATTACGGTTCATTTGAAAGGACTACTCAAAAAATCCAAAGGGAAATGGGTCTTGGGAATCTGCTCTCAGTGACCCTGTTCTGAGAAGGAGGGTTAGACTAACTGACCTAAAGACATCCCTTCCAACCTCACCCGTGCTGCAATTCTGAAACATGACTAAAGCTGCCTTCTCAATTTTATTTCACTAATAACCTTCTGGTTACATTGTACCAAAGCTCCTCAAACCCAATTCTGAAATGCAGTAACACCAAAGTACTGCAGGTTTAGCTGTAGCAGCCTAAATACTTCTGAGTTCTTGTGGCTCAAGACAGAAAGTATCTTTAGCCCTAGCACTAAGAACATGCCTATTTTTGCACTGGAAATTGCAGTTCATAAAACAAAAATTGGCAAAGTCCCTCTGTCTGTCTCTCAACTCTGCAGGGATATGACAGGTAAAACCACAAAATTGTCTTGATTGTATCTTGACATTTAGTAACAGTCAGGCTTACAAAATTTGTTAAAATTAAAAGCTTCCTTTCCCTGATATAAAGTCTGACTAACAGAAAGCCCCTATTTATCCCAAAATGCTCAGCAATCAAGGTTAGTCTCCAACACTGCTTACAATGTTAAGATAATCAGTGCTGGCAAGATTGGCCTGAAGCCATCAGACACCACTCCATGAGCAGCCCCTCCACACCACTGCTCTGCCACACAGGTTTTCTCCATGTAAAAAGCCTTGGCTATAAGAGGAGACTCATCTCCTCGTAAGAATGGCTTCAGCACAAACATATGTGTGCATATATATATTTAAAACAGCCAGGAGCAAAGCAAGGTTTATAGGAAGACTTTTAGGTGGCAAAATATAAAAGGAATTTGCTGAAGGTGCAAACTAGGCACTATTCTGGCCTGGACTACTTATTCAAGTGTATAGATTACTTTTCTCACCATGCTTTCATGAGCTAAATTGTTTTGTAAATTTGCAGTAACTACATGCATGCTTTTTTATTATTATGAAAGACCATTCTCAGGAACTCCCTAGAACAGAGCACTTCAACATATGCAAAAGAAAATTATTTACATTGGGGCTGTTCACTTATAGACAGCTCTTCAGAACCCAACTACTTGCATGCAGAAAGATTCAAAATAGGTGTTTGAATTAGATCCTTATGTGACTAACTAACTATGCCTACATTGAAAATACTGAAGCAACCTGAAATGAAGGAGGCCCTGGGGAAAATGGGATGGCAGGGAGTGGATTGCTCACCTAGCAAGGGGTCCTGCAGTAGAAAAACACACTTAAAAATAGGCCATGAACGAGAAGTTGTGCCATGGTGGGCTATTTGTGAAGGAAGAGTTGGGCACCTTTAATTTACTCAGCACTTAGTAGACAAAACAAAAAAACTGAGTTCATGTTTCTCTCTCCATCTGGTGTTCTTCTACTACTCTAATAAGCTACAAATACATGCAGCAGAGGACCTGGCTGAGGGCACTCACTATTTTCGCCTCTCTAACCTGCCCAGCTGTCACAATGCTTTTTTTGGATCTGATCACTCTGCTTATAGTTTCACATTCCTCAACAGAAACTCCACACCAACAACATTCATCAGGGAAAACTGCCATTTGAGTAAACACTGGAAAGAATAATGGCCTTCAAGCCCAAAGTTGCATGAATATTGAGGAACGACACCAAGTACATGACAAACAAGTAACTATCACAGAAGTGCATTCAAATATCTTGCACGCAGTTTGCTCTTTTTTTGAGGCACCCTATTAGATGATAGTTTGAAATACTAAAAACCAAACTAATTTAAGCTGATGGTAGAAACAAGCTTCATTGAGCAGTCAGCTTTAAATATGAGGTTTATTCACTTCATATTTCAATGCAGTTACAATGGAATACCAAGCAAATTGCCTAAACTCTGTGAACTTCAGTTGACAGAGCTGTTTCTGGGTTGTCAAACTGTACTCTTTTGTATCATTCTGTATTTTTCCTCCAGAAGATAAGAATAAAAAATATTATCCTGACAATTTGAAAAGCAATAAAATGACTGTATATTTGCCATGTTTTGCCGTGCCAACTTTATTGAAATTCCATTTTGGCTTCTAAGAACTTAAGTAAACAGATTAAGAACTCCACAAGCACTACTACCCTCCAGCATATTCTAAAGATTAAAAAATTAAAGTCTGCTAAGTAAGGCTAATTCATGTCAAAGCTTTTAGATTTCTAATAGTATCATGAGTTACTGGCGGGTAAGGGAGTAGAAAGAGTAAGCTCCTTAAGAATGTTATGTCCATCTGTGAGTGCCATCTGTCAAAGAAATCCTGAAAGAAGAGGCTAACGAGGAATCCAGAATATGCCCAGCTGTTGCACTGTAAATTACTACCTATGCTAAAAAACCTTAACATGTATTTCTAGGCACATAAATGTTTTCTTTCCTTTTGATTCTCATTTTAGATATGCAGTCTCTGCTCTTTGCTTTTCAGTACAACCACACACAGCCTCTGAAACAGCTCACGGCACTGAAAAATTCTGAGAGTAAACCAGACAACAAAAACTGAGGACTTGCACTGGTTTTGATAACAACAGTCAAAAAACATTTTACATATTCATTTTTTTTAAATCCAATGATGATACTAAGAAAGCAATTCACAGAAGAGTGTTCACTCAGAAGCTGTCTGGATTATCTAACACATTTTTAATATATATACTTATATATGTCTTTGTATGTATATCTGTATAGGGCACACCTACATGTATTTTAATTATCAGGGGTATTTATAATTGCCTTGAGCTTAAGCAAGCTATTAGTTGCAAATCACTAGAAAATTTCTGGGACTGATCAAGAAACAAACTAACCTGCTGGGTCCGTACTGCACCCCACAGCAACTCTTCCTTAGTCCTTTTCTATCTTCCTCCGGGAAAAAATACACAGATGTAAATACACCAAGAATTATGGGAGCTGAGGGAAAAGGAGGTCTGTGCAGAAATGAGTTCTGAGGTCACTTAATGCTTTTTGTTTTTCCAAAAGAAGGATATACAGTCTTAATATGAAGTTGATCTTATCTCTCCCCCATCCATTTATTTGATCAGCAATAAAAAAACTATTAAAAATGTATTAAAGGGAGGGGAGGAACACAGAAGAAAGTAGAACATACTTTAAGGACACGTAAAATATTCAGGAATAGGGAGCGCATTACAAAAATTTAAATGAATTGTTTGTTGTTCCTGAGTTACGTGGGAAACAGAACAAAGATAAGATGCAAAGCTGCAAGTAAACCCTGGAGACTAAAAAAAATAGTTTACAAGGAGAAGAAAACCAATGCCATCCCAAGCAAACAAATATATACATCAAATACTTGCCCCAGCTCTCGCAATATGTGAAGAAGCACTGCTATATCCTATGTATTTTACTGCTCTACTCCCAGGCTAGTAGGGCTTTAGATTTCATATATTTTTTGAAAGACTGCCCAGCAGAAGAAGAATGTTTCTGAAAACACTACTATACAGCCATTTTAATGCGCTGCACAGAACCTTTTCTTTCTTCATCCTTTGCCCAATAAAGGTTTATTCAGCAGTTACACAGATACTTGGGATTCCTCTTTTTTTAAATGAAAGTCAGTGTTGTTAAGAATATCTACCCCTCTCTAAGAAAAAAGGGGAGGTGGGGGAAGAGAACAAAAACAACAGACAAAAGTATAGCTTTTCCAAATCTGCTTTCTACTTGACTGTGCCCTAAATTAACAGTGTAGAGGTTAAATGCTAATAGGAAAGAAGATTCCTTCCTAGTGAGTAAGTAAAAAGTAGAACAGTGAGGAGCAAAGAACCTACTACTCCTGAAATAGTAAAACTAAATTTAGGGTAATCTCTCTTGCTTCCCCTCAGCTTGAACAAGTTCTTTCCTGTATTGCAAATATGGCATCATATTTATTACCTCTTGGTTATCTGAAAAAAAAAAATTAATAACTGTGTTGAAGGAATTGTATTCACAAGTTGTTAAATACAGCAGAAGATACTGCTATTGAACAAAAGAAATGCAAAGTGACTGTTTTTAGGGACAGAGAAAAGAAGAGTAAAAGCACCTATATATGTGCAAGGGAAGAAGAAAATTTGTATTTCACTGGAAATTTAGATTATTTCATGTCATTATCCATTCCATGTCAACCTGACCAACGTTAGTATAGGCTGAATTAAAGCCTTGCTGGAGGCAGCAAGAAAAAGAGTGAGTTCCTTACAGGAGTGTGCACAGGCAAGGCTGTATACTGACAAGAAAGAAGCAACAGGACGGTATCATTTTCTGTGTGCTATTCCACAGCCAGGTGAGAAATCACATCATGACCCTCTCATGAAATTCCCAACCAAGTCCTCCAGAGGGAGGACAGAACACAGGATGGAAGAACCCAGCAGTGGAAGGAGCTGCAGAGGGACATAAATTGCTCCGAATCCACAAGGAAAGCAGAAGTGAAGAAACAAAAATCCTCTCACCTCTCCCATGATGTGACTTTTTTATTTGCTGTATCACTCAAGATTCCAAAACAAATTTTTAAATGGTGAAAAGTAAACATTGTGCCTTGCTGCTCAATTTGGACTCGGGGTGGGAAGGCAGCCCCAAAGCACTGCACCGCAGCGGCCGCGCTGGGCCCATCAAAACACAACTGGCCTTCCCCAAACCTCAGTACAGAGGAGCAGGGTAAAGAGTCATTTCTGTCACAAACCCCACACCCTGACTGCTAAAAGAAGATACATTGTACATGATTATTTGGCATTAGCTTTTCATTTGCATTAAACTAATTCCATGTGAAATTGTAGAGGTTTGTTTCTGACCCTGTCCAGGGAGACCACCAGCTGAGTTAGGAGACTCTCCAGAAGTCTCCCGTGCCCAAATGAAAAACAGTTTTATTACGTTGTAAAAGATTTTTTTTTTCTTTTATTTTGCTGTTTTAGATCAGGAAAGGGTGCTTTTGTTTTTGACACTAAAAATACATTCAAAGTAAGATTTCTGGCCTATATAGTGAGGGTTTGGATTTTAATTTTAACACCCTATCCTCAGAGGTTCTTCTACCCTGTCCGTTTTTCAGACTGAGAGAATTTGAGAGAGAATTCTGTAAAAGACTGAGGCTTTGATCCTTCATCTGACCATAGGATACCAAGCAAGATGTTACACAGTCTGGGACTTTTTTTCTCCTCAGAAAGACCAGTTCCTTGACCCTTCTTTGCTGTAGAACATAAACACGAATGGAAGTAGAATGGAAAGGACAGAAAACAGTCAACAGCAGGATGTGAAGATGTGCTTCAAATTCCTAGCCTGCCTGTTGATCATTTAGTAACAACCAATTTTTTTTTCTGTTGCACTTTTTCATGTTTGATGTTCATACAAAAGCCATTAACTGCAGAAAGGAGGAGCTTGTCAGAGAGAGAATTTTTGAGTCTTGAAAATGCTGAAAAGCAGCACCTTGTGCAGACAGCTAAAGGTGGTAAGAGTCAGCTGGTGCTCAGGCAAGAGTCAAGTCTGCTGAAGCACCCAGGTGAACTACAAGCCTGCATCTCAGAGAAGACTATGGGAAGTGATTCCAGCTTTTTCAGTTTTAGGTCCTATCACTGAATGCAACACCAGAATTCCTATCAAGAAGCTACAATGAGAGAACATATACTAGGAAACAACACACTTCACAGCACTGCTAATTTTTTATTACAGATTAAGGATATGACTGATTTGATGTGCCTCAATTACACATGTTGTATTAAAGAGAGATTCAATGAAGAACTGCAGCTACTGAGTGAATGCTGTGGCTGAACTCACAATTTTAAAAGAAAGTCAGAGAATACAAACAATTATTTAGGAATATTCAAGAGTACAACACACACACCATCCCTCAAGCTCTCAGAAGTCACTTCTGTCTTCCTCCTCTTTGTTTCCCTCACCCCCATGCTTATTTTCTGTCTGGTCTCCTCACCATTTAAATTGCTGGTCACTTGGAGGATCAAAGCTGCTATTTTGAGTCACTTAACCTACAGTTAATCTCATTGTTGCTTGCCTGTTTAATTAGTTGGCTCTGGTGCACCTAAGGGTTAACAAGGAGTCTGACAGTAAGTCTTTGGCTGTATGTAATGTTACAGAAGGTGCACTTCAGAACTTGCATAATGAGCAGCTTTGACATTAATTCTTAGAAAATTGAGGGATATGTGACTTGATGAATGATGAATTAATCATTCTTGCCTGGCTGAGACTCAAGCATTGCTTTTTTTCTCAGGAAACCAAATGGAAAGCAAATTTTTTAAAGCAGGGAACAGCAATTTCAAACAAACTAGCAAGTAGACCTGTTGCATCTATAAATGATTTACTAACAAGATACGTAGGCAGAGTTAATAAAAAAACCTTTGTTTGGACACATGTTATAGCTGATCTGCATCAGAAAAAGTCTGGGAAAAAAAAGTAAATGTTTCACTGAATTTTATTCAGAAGGGTGAAATCAAAGATCATTCCTACTTGGTGCCTGTGCCTCAACTCCAACCAGGAGAGCCTTTTCTGAACTCACCACCAGCCAAATGACTTTCAGCGGAGTGTTTATTTTAAAAAATGGAGACATTTTTTCCACCGTTCTTGACATTATTGATGCCTTGAGAGGCCTCCCAGAAACCAGAGACTAGACAGGAGTAAGGGAATAAGGTAGGTATTTATTTGAAGGCCTTCAAAGGTACCCCTGGGGAGCCAGAGGCTATTGCCAAGATGAACCCCAAGGTGGATGACAGGTCACGAGTTCTTCACACTTTTATAGGTTTGGTTCATTTGCATATCAGGGTTAATTCTCCAATTAAAGCTTCAGTTTAATGATGTAATTTCCCCTCTGCTTGCCCCCCTTTAGAGGCTTTTGGTTTATACTTTTTGGGCCTAGGATGGTCTAGGTGTCCTTGAAGAGCAGGCCTGGAGAGGCTTTGTTATGTCTGCCTAGCAGGAGAGAGCAGAAATCAACAGACTACAAGAAACTTCAGTTACACACTAAGCAGTACAGAATTTGAAAAATATAAAAGTTAAAACCTAAGGCATCATTATCAACATCATTACCAAAGCATTATGAGAAAACAATGCTTCTTAAGTTAGCAAAGTTACCCACGTGCCTAACACTATTCTTTTTCACAGATTCAAAGACAGGTGCCTATTCCGTGTTGAAACATCAGAAAGAAATGGCTGCTATTTAAATATCAAATTTTTAGTATTCAATTTGAGATGACCTGTTCTAAACAGACCATAGAATACCAGGTTGGAAAGGACCACATGGATCATCTGGTCCAACCCTCCTTGGTAAAAGCACAGTGAAGATAAGACAGCCCAACACCCTGTCAAACTGATAGCCAGCTCAATGCTGGTTCTTTTAATAAACATAACACTGCTTAAAATGTCTCCATAAATTATCTTCTGTCTTCTCATGGACCTGGAACCAAGGAGTACATAAATTACATAACAGTGGTTAAGTGCTGCCTGTCCAGAGGTGAGGTTTGAATGTCATAAATGGTCACAGAAATAAAATCATGGTTCAAAAAGATCTGTTAGACTAGAAGCGTACACAGAAGATAAGGCATTCAGAGTTCTTCTACTTAATATATTATGCTAATGTAATTACCAATTTCAGCAAGATTATTACTGGTGCTCTTTCAGTGTTGTACAAACTAGNTCACTTCTGTCTTCCTCCTCTTTGTTTCCCTCACCCCCATGCTTATTTTCTGTCTGGTCTCCTCACCATTTAAATTGCTGGTCACTTGGAGGATCAAAGCTGCTATTTTGAGTCACTTAACCTACAGTTAATCTCATTGTTGCTTGCCTGTTTAAGTAGAATTAGTTGGTTCTGGTGCACCTAATGGTTAACAAGGAGTCTGACAGTAAGTCTTTGGCTGTATGTCATGTTACAGAAGGTGCACTTCAGAACTTGCATAATGAGCAGTTTTGACATTAATTCTTACAAAATTGAGGGATATGTGACTTGAGAATGATGAATTAATCATTCTTGCCTGGCTGAGACTCAAGCATTGCTTTTTTTCTCAGGAAACCAAATGGAAAGCAAATTTTTTAAAGCAGGGAACAGCAATTTCAAACAAACTACCAAGCAGACCTGTTGCATCTATAAATGATTTACTAACAAGATACGTAGGCAGAGTTAATAAAAAAACCTTTGTTTGGACACATGTTATAGCTGATCTGCATCAGGAAAAGTCTGGGGAAAAAAAAGTAAATGTTTCACTGAATTTTATTCAGAAGGGTGAAATCAAAGATCATTCCTACTTGGTGCCTGTGCCTCAACTCCAACCAGGAGAGCCTTTTCTGAACTCACCACCAGCCAAATGACTTTCAGCGGAGTGTTTATTTTAAAAAATGGAGACATTTTTTCCACCGTTCTTGACATTATTGATGCCTTGAGAGGCCTCCCAGAAACCAGAGACTAGACAGGAGTAAGGGAATAAGGTAGGTATTTATTTGAAGGCCTTCAAAGGTACCCCTGGGGAGCCAGAGGCTATTGCCAAGATGAACCCCAAGGTGGATGACAGGTCACGAGTTCTTCACACTTTTATAGGTTTGGTTCATTTGCATATCAGGGTTAATTCTCCAATTANTACACAAGCATGTGTATCTCAACTATTTCACACACAAGCTGCATTCTTACCTTAAATGAACATTTGCTTTTCGGTAACTGCTGCAACGTGTTCAAGCAGACCAGTTACAGAGAATTTCAATCATAACACAACCCAAGAACTACATCAGGATTGTGTCAAAATTTCTAACAGGATACCAGACACTACTTCAATCCAGTTCAAGATGTTCTGTTTTCATGTGGCAACAGGAATTTCCTGATATTCTCAGAACAATTCTGTTATTTCATCACTCTTTCTAGAACAGAGGGCTTAGAAGATTCTTTTGATGCTGCTAATAATATTCTATACACGTTACACTGCACTGATCTGGTACTAGGGAACTGAGGGGCAATAATAGAGACAAAACAAGTTTGTGAAATCCTTATTGCTCTGAATCACACAAGCCCAGCCAAAACATTACATAACATTTTCTAACCCACAGAAATCAGCACCTGCAACATGAACACACACACTTGATGATAAAGTGAAAATCCAGATTTTTTTTTTTTTCTGCATGATATCCTCAAAAGAGCTCCAATGTGTTAGAGGTTTCATGTTAGTTTTATCAAGACACTGTAAGATACACACATTCATGTTAGTGTACGCTGGGAGGAAGGAAGACAAATACACTGAGACAGGCAGAGTTTTGCCAGGCATGAACATAGAAAGATTCTGGCAACACATTCAAAAGGTTAAGTAGGGAAATCAGTAATCTGTTTTGCATTCATGTAGTTACTGGCAAAGTAGAGAAGTTAATAAATAATTTTTAAAATTACGGGTCAGAAATTTTTAAATTTTGATATATTCACAGAAAAAGCAGGAAAATGATGGAACAACCAGAGTGGGATAACAGAACTCCTATCTCCCCAGGGAAACTGCACTGAGCAGCTTCTGTGTTTGTGCTTCTAATGATGCTGGCATAATTCTTGATGGCAGCCTCTTTTTTTTTTTTTTTAATGTATCATAGACTGTAAAGGTCAAACATCATAATTTCTTAGAAATCAGTTTTCTTTCATTGGAATTACATCTGTGAGAAGGGATGCAAAGGTCTAGTTTGAAATCAGATAGCACAACACACAAATATTGCATTACTTTCCACAACATCCTCAGAACTCAGATTCTGGTTTTTTGGCAAGAGACAAGTTAATCCCTCTAAGAATATTCAATTGGCAATCATGATGTTTTACATTTCAGCATTCACAACTCTCCTAAGCATTTGACTGTCAAAAGCAACCATGATATTAGTAATACAGACTCTCAGACAAATATTTTCCAGAAACTATGGTTTTAAAGAAACAAGGTAAGCAAAGGCTGACTCAGTGTTTAAGTAGGAGTTGTGACTTGACAGCAATTTCTGAGTTCATTGACAAGTACTGTCACTGTAAATCATAATGTTGTTACTTAAATTTTCTATAATTTTTGGGATTTTATATTCTTAAAAGGAATACCAGCTTTGTGACACAGATGAGTAGGAAGGGAATATTATTTGGAGCTGTTGCAATTAATCAGGCAGAAAACATGTGGACTATACTGACACTAAACAACTTTCACTTCCTTAAACATAATGTGCAATACTAAGAATGATTACAAGGAATACCACATTATACCATGCAAGCACTGGGAGCGAAATCTGAATTCCTTTATATGCACAATTCATCAGGATCAGGTAATGTTTGTCACAGTATTATGGACTGAGACACAATTCCATATCAAAATATTTTAAATTTTTCTCACATGAGAGAAAGTGTCACAGAAAGAAAAAGTGACAGTACTGGGAAAGGTATTGATAATAAACCAGCTGAAGGAGAGATGACTGCATAGTGCTGAAAGAGGTAATAAAATCAGAGGGAGATTATTAGTGCTGATCCTCGGGGATCAGTTTTGAAACTGATTTAACATTTTAGCTTTTAAACTTGGCACAAAAATAAATGCATGCTCATAAAATGTGTAGATATCACAAAGCTGAAAAGCAGCAGTAACAGCAGGGAAGACTGGAATATCACACATGCAGAAATGACTAAACTGAAGGCTATAATAACAGAAATCAGATTACACTTAACAGTGTAAAATGTAAATACCTTCCTAGTGAGTTTAACAGCAGAAACTTCTCCTATACACCAAGAGCTTATCAACTGTAAGTGATAGGGAAGGAACTGAGTACACCATATCATTATTTTACATCTGTACCTTTACAGTGGGATGGAACCATGGCTCTTGGTTTCACTGGGAGGAATATTCCAGCAGAGTGAGAAATACTGCAGCTAGAACACAAGTTCTTTCCAAAATGTCATCTCATATAATATTTACAATCCTTGACATTAAAGTTTTATCAAGTTGTCTGACAACTCTAAGATTAAACAACAACTTGAAGAATGACCATACTCAACAATGGCATGAAACACTACTTCGAAAGTTCTTATCTGTAAAAGAAATCCCTAAAATTTTAACTTAAATAAACTCCAATCAGGCTACCAAATATGCCAAAATGTAACTGTAGCTCCAGTAGTGTGAAACAAACCAAAACGAAGTAGTCATTGTGTTACAGGAATTTAGCTCTTTTTCACCACTACTAAACTCTTTAAAGTTGGATGCACACATAAAGAAATGTTATATTCTCCTGTTCTTCTTTCTATTTTGCTGATCAAAACCAGTCTTTGAAATACAGCACATGTGGATTTCTTATTTTACCTTATTTATTGCAGTCCCCAGACCTACCTGCCTTTTTGGAAGTATTTATAATCTTAGAGTTCCACTTACTCTCAGCTGTACCTTGGCTGTTACTACACCTACAATGTCAGAGACAAAACTAACCTGAATCAAACTCCACAGTTCTACTGCTCTGCCATAAAATTGAAAATATGCCTACCACATGCAATTACATGCTGTGTTTATTTTCACTATGCCTGTGCTCCACTGTCTTCATATATTAAATGAGGATATGATAAGCCATCTTCTAATTCCCAGAGCGTGTAAAACTCCAATATACCTAAATGGGATGCCCAGTTGACCCTATTTACCACCTCATTGTCAAGAATTACTGTGAGACAACTTTCATCTCTTGCTTGTTTGGTTTTGTAACGCTTTGTAAAGCTCTCGTGGCTTCTGCTTCTCACTGTGTCCATGTGGCCCTCTGTAAAGTCACCTCTTTTCACTCACTGAGCCAGACCTGCATATGCAGCTGCACAAAGATTTTGGTGTACCAGATCAAGCAGTATGGAAGCAGTTCTGGTAACAATTCATCTTTTGTTAATTAAAAACACTGCAGCATATAGACAAGGAAGCATATTAAAAATGAAGCGTGCTTGTATAAATATAATGTAACAAAATATTTATATGCAAAATTAGCTTTAAGTCAGCTTATGATATCTCTGGCATCTGAGGAAGTTCATAAGAATATGCTTTTTTTAGAAGATCACTCCCCTGGAGATCAAAACTGCACTTTCATCCTTTAACACAGGAATATTTTAAAAAATTTTAAAGCAACTCTTACAAAAAAACAATAGCTCAATTAATAGATAAGCCCTTATCATGTTTAAATCACAGCAAAAAGACTATAATTTGAGGGAAAGAATATGAAAAGAATACATTAATTCTCACAACACAGAAATCAAGGAAAAGAATAAAAATATATCCTAAAACCTCTCATCCCATAAGGCATTCAGAATGTGTCTAGGCAGGTTCAGGCAGTAATATAATCTTTATTCCAACCAAAAGGCAAGGAAATGTGCAGGAATAAGGCAGACTAAGCTTGAAGCATATGTCTACAGTTTCTCCACCATGTCGTGCAGCAACAGACATATGACATAAATAGTTCAGTATGTGTTTTTTGCTTTTGTTGTGGTTAGAAAACAAACAAACCATATTGACAAGCACGATCCAAATATAACAAGCACTGTGACATTGGCATAAAACCCTTGACAGCAACAGACTAAGGAAGGAACTGCAGCCAGAGGCTACAAAAGAAGAAATGCATTTGGTCTAAATGTATCCCAGTATATGCAGTACTTGCAGTAGCTTGGCAGAAAAACATCTCAGAAATTTAAAAATAATTAGAAAAATTAAGAGTGTATACTGTTTGCTGAAACGCACTAAAATTACACTCATGAAGAATAAAGTGTTATTGGAAAAGCCTTTGTATTCAAACTGCATATGTAAAAAACCTTTTTCTTTAGACATAAAGCACAAAGCACAATGCTTACTTAAAAAAAAGCAAATATATATTTTAAAAAATATCTTGGAAAGGAACTTAAGGCCTGAATTTTCAGTTCTTAAACTTAAGCAGAACTCTAAAGGAGCTGTACATACATAAAAGCAAATTCCTTTCTGTGCTAAAAGTTCAATTTCCTATATGAAGAAGACATAACTTTGCTACTATTGTATCAGATCAGATTTTAGTCCCTCCTCCCCTTTTTTCCCTTCTCCTCTAAGCCAGTGTTTTCTCTTTGCATCTTTCTAATGCCCTTTTCCAGGGCTTCACACACTGTATCTGATTAAGAATTACTGAGTTACAGTGGCAGCAATATCACTGCTTCCTGCTGCACAAGGAAATGCTAAAGGCTGCCCCGCAATAGCTAATAAAGAAAAACTGAACAGCACAAACATCACGGCACCTGAGTCAATAAAGATTTTAATACAGCTTCTCAGATAAAGCTCCACAAGGTCTTGCTTCCCTGACCCCAACCACAGAACCTTCCACAACTGAACCAAGCCTGACCTTACGCAAGCATCTGCTTGGTAAGCAGTATTCTAATTTGCAGGATGTTAAGGGACCTATTTTTTTCTCATTTAAGAAGTTAAAAGCCAGCAATATTTTGCTGTTATTAAAATGGATCACAGGGTAGGCTCCTCTATCAATGCAATGGCAGCTCTTCTGGAAATGCAAGAGGGAAATGCTTACTGGAGAACAGCTTCACTGCAGACAAGGTTATTTGGACTGGTACTTCCTTAACTGCCCTTTCAGGAATCAGATTCTTATATGGATATCTTATAATAAGATATCTTGCAAGGTTATCTTAATTTATTATGAAAAAAAGGAAGTGGTTGAGGCAACAGCCATTTAGTGGTTGAGGCGACAGCCATTCAACTCAGAAATTCAAACGTCAAATTTCTACTTGTCAGATCTGAAAGTTCAGATACTGAAGACATTTTCACTCCAAATCCACCAAATATTCATTGGGAAGAATGCTCTAGCAAGAAACCAGGTTTTAAAACACTTCTTATAATACATTCAAGCATCTCAATGTTACAGTTTTGTAAGAACACTGCAGGAATTCCTGACTCTAAAGCCAAGTTATTATTGCTTATTTATGCAATGACAAATCTACATGACAGTCGAAGTCAGATAATGATAATGAATTTGTCCTGTGCAGCTTCTAATCTTATGTAATCAAATAATATAAACTCAATTGTATTTCAAATAGTAAAAAGGAAGCACAGGGCACACAAATTAGATAGAGGCATTTCAAGGAGGAACTTGAGGAACACACAAGGTATTAATAAATGAAAATTGGAGACACTATGAAAGGGGGTAGTTATGAAATAAATACTGTGTTCACAAAGGGATAATGAAATGGAAAGTCTGTAGAAGACGAAGCACAAGGCAGATAGTTTCCTTCCCATACAACAAAAAACTTGAGAATAATGAAGACTACATCACACAACTGTCATCCTCATTTCTGCCTGCCTCATTCTGAACTTAATAAACAACAACAAAATCACTGAAAGTTAATTACCAACTCTATCTTGGCCACCAAACAAACAGCTAATTATACCCTCAGAACCACAGTTGCTGGGACAAAAAAAATCAAAAATAAGGAAAATGTTTTTGTCCTACACTCTGATGTTGATTTTAGATATCAAAGAAAGTAGTAGGAAAAAGTATTTCCAGGTCTGAAACAATCAGAAAAAAAATGAGTGTAAAATTATAGCTTAACTCACACAAAACCAGCTTGCAAATGGGAATGTTTTGTCCTCAAAAGAAGTTATTAAATTCTGTAAACACCTCCAACTTCATTAAACATTGAAACAGATCTCATGTCAGAGCTATGACTGTTCTAACGTGGATCTTTCTTCTGCGAACACCAAAGAAGTCAAATCAACCTTTATGCCAGAGGCAGCAGGAGCTCTTGGAAAGTTCCATCACATTTAGTATCCTCTGAGTGTTGCTTTAAACATTATTACTTGGAAGGGAAGACTACAGGTTTTTCTACAGAAAACTTTAGGCATTACTAACTTTCCCCTTAAGAGTTAAAAAGGACCCTTTCCAATCCAACTCCATTTCTTGTCTATCTCTTCCATTTTCACTTTTAGGAGGGTTTAAACACTTCTGTTTTACGACAACCACAACCAATTCCTACCTAAGGGGGATTACATACCATCTGGCAGAGTGCTCACATCCATCTGCCTTTCAAGGAATCGCACCCAGAAGATGCACAAACTGGCATGAAAAAATAGAAACTCTTCATCATTTACACACTCCTCCTTTTCCTGTGAGTCTCTTTTCTAGTGAAGGAGAACTAGTACCAGCTAAAGGATGGGTGGGGACTCAGAAAGAAAGGAGGGGTGCACTCCTTGAATTGCCAGCCTTCCTCAGCTGACAATAATCAACAACCTCCTTTGTTAGGAGGTTAGTGTCAAACATTAAAGGGGAAGGTTTTACTGCAAGCTGAGGGTATCATACATTTATGATACTCCAACTGTTTCTCATGCCCTTTTTTCTTTAAAATCACATCGCCAGATATCCCAAGTACCGCTCAAGGGATGTAGGGGAGCAACAGGCACAATGTAATGAACAAAGATTTTATTGGAAAGACCAGCTTAAAGCGACTTCCTACTATTCTCCGTAAGATTAAAGAATTGACCCAGGTTAGTTAAAATGTAAAGTTACTTCTCACTTGGCCTGGTGTCCTTGTTCAGTTCCCTGCACAGAGCCACAAACCTCTGTTTCAGCAGAGAAGAAGGAATGCCTGGAGCTTGGGGCTTGGGTAGAGAGGAACAATGGGAGAAAAAAGGTCCAAAGATACATTTGTAAAGGCACCTCTGCTGAAAGGCCTACTCAAGGCTACTATTGCTTAAGGGGCTGAATTTAGGGTTTTAAAAGTCCTTCTGCTCGAATAACACAGAATATACATATAGGTCTATACCAGCTGAGTAACCCACTACAAAGCTTTCACTCAAATTAACACTCCCACTGGACACTCTGAGAAACCATTTGCCTTCTCCGTGATGTACAGCCAGTGTGATCCACTAGCTCTTGGCACTCCAAGCATCTGTGGGCCTTTTATTTCAAAATATTTCTAGGTCATGGCAGGCTCCTTTGGAAATCCTACCAATGAATTGCAGTCCAACAGCATTAACCTCAAGCAGTCCTCAGCACAGGTCAGGTGCCACCCCAAGGGCACATGATGAGAGCAGCTGCCAGTGTTTGTACCACATGGGGTCACAGGGCAGAACGAAGGCCCAGATAACCTTTGCATCCAGCCCCTCCCCAGTGGAAAAATGGAGTGGAAACAACTCACAGAGCTCTCCTACCTCTGTCACAGAATACCTTGTAAGGAAGCATTGGCTTACCAAACACTCACTGAAATAACTTTCTGTCCTGCAGTTTTCCATGTAAAACTAAACCATGCCACATTTCAAAGCAATACATTTTCAGCAACTATCAAAATAATCTTATGTTATTTTTTCCTTATTTTTCTAGCCCTGTTTCCTTCACTCTCAGCACTTTGTAAGGACATCTTCATGTGTGTATTCCACATTATGTCTGTTGCAAAGTTTGGTAAACACTTAAAATACGATGTTGCTTTCTTTCAAACCCACAATGAGGGCTCACTTTACCAAAGGCCAGAGCACTTGGCTCATCCTTGTGCCAACTCAACTCAGACACACTGTGCAATGCAGCTAACTCCCAAGATGGGCCTTCCACCCCTACATTTTCCACTTCAGCAAATTAATGATCAGTAAAGATGGGATACACCCAGAAGACAGAAAACCACTTATTCAGCAAGTCAAAAATGGATACATTGGCACTGAAACTTATAGTTGAAAGTGAAATGCATCCTGCAAAGGATCCCAGATTTCAGCTGCCTGCTGACAGTAAATATTTCAGGGATGTCCCTAAGATGATCTCTACTGAGGACATATAGTACCTTCCTGCTAAAAGCAAAGAGGCTGGCTTGACAGGGAATAGACAGTTCTTTTATGCCTCGAATGGATTTATTCCCTTATGTTCAGTATTTCTCAGAAAGGATGTCACTTCCTCAGAGAATTCTGCTGCTCTACATTTTAAGAATTCAAATGTTCCAGTGAAGCTCAGCTTAAATTTCAGAAGCTGATAGAAAAAATCGAAAGAAAATAGGAAAAAAAAAAGTATCTGGTGGTTTAGAACGCTAAAATCCTTCCAACTAAAAGACAGCAGCAACCAGAAATCCAGAAACACACTGATGGAGTTAACTGTAATCTCACATTCTTTCTGAAAGTGGGTGTGTTTATGCTTTGCTATCTTTTCACATGCAAAAAACACCACCTGAAATGTATGTAACTTAAAGAGTTTGCCCTGTAGTCTTAACTACCCTCCCATAAACTTAACCAACAAAAATAGCAATTAACATAGGTGTTTCATCATCTTTCCAAAATATTTTCTTAGTAAGGAGGTAACTAAGGATTGTTTTACCATTCAATAGAAAAAGATGACTGTTTAATGTGGGTGTGTGCCAATATATGAAAACTATTTTAAATGAATATTTTTGCAGTGGTCTGGAGGATCATGAGCCTTAATGTTGAACACTCCCCAGCTCCAAATTGGCTCGGCCCTGAACAGAATATGAACAACCCTGCACAGAATAAATAAGTGAAGGAAAGAAAGTCAAGATGAAAATGATTTATGCACATTAACACTTATAATTCTGTACTATTCAAGAAGCTGTCATGTCCCAAATTAAATTTAGGACAAAGACAGACTTAGATGCACCCTTACTAAGGGACTACCTCGGAAGACAGCGCAAAAGGCAGCAGCACAGACAGTGCAGGGATGTGCAAAGCCACCAGTGGCACACTGAGTGTGCCCAGGACAGCTCCTGTCCAGAGGGCACCTTCTGCAATTCTCAGGGGAAATTGCTTCCTGTGGCAGCCAGGCCTTCTCCATTCTTTTTTTACTCTAAAGGATTTAGACAAAACCAAGAATGTCCTCTTTACATAAAACTGAGAGAAAACATGGTTCACCAATAAAATCATGAAGGCGTTGTAGGAAAACCAATTTTTATGTGTTTGAGGTAACACAACATGCATAAATAAAGTGTAGCTACCTAGCTTAAACTGGTAAGAGTTTTACTGCAGTCTGCACCTGGATATTCGATAATGCATGCAAATATAAGCTTTTAACACATGCCATGAGGAATCAAATAACAACACAACCTCAAAACTAAAATTAGTATTAATGCATGTAGAGACTTTTTTCAGAGGGGAACAAAAAAGAAAAACAAAAGAAAGGTGCTAAAAATATTTACATAAAAAAAGGCAAATTTATGTTGATTCCTAATAAATGGGTAATCTTACCCTGTATGATACTACAGCTTGCAGAAAATTGGCACAAGACAATATTTAACCTTGGCCTAAAAGCAAGGATCACTTCATTGGTACAAATTTGTAATTGAAAGTATCAGGGTTAGGTGTAAGCTTGCCATCGAAGTTGTGCATTTGTGAGAGATACAAATATGTACTTTCTTTCTCATTTTGAACAGCTGCACATATATTTAACTCAGATGAAGTTTCTTTCTAAAGCTAGCCTTGGAGCTGTCAACATCACTTGGTAGTGCCAGTGCTGGTGAATTCATAGCCATGGCAAAAACTATTATACTAAAGAAAAGGCCATTTTGTTTACATTGTGAGCCATCATCTAGCTATCAGGTAAAATACCACAAGATTTGTTCACAGAAATAAATTAGTCAGAAATGAAAAATTATCCAAGGTTTATGTTCTGCTTGATATTATCTCAAAAATATTGAATCACACGTTTGTTGAAACTAAAAAGAGGATAAAACCTGAGAAAACATGAGAATACCCTAAAAAATGATAGTATTGATGTTATTTTTAGCTAGCAATTTTTCTTTTTCCTAATTTCATGAGGTGCCAGGAGACAGCGCTTCAAAAACACCATGCAATTTATCTGCACAATTTTATTAATCCCTAGATTTTGATCTCCTTCCCACTATAGATTCATCCTGCAATCCCACAATGCTAGTGCAGAAATACCATTCAAATTTGGAACTGAAAACCTGAAATACAGTAATTTAAGTAACGCTGAGGTTGTTTGTATTTGACATTTCCGAACCTTTGGCCAATGTACTTTAGGAAAGAAAAGTGTCTTGCGTTTGACATCAGAGTGGTTGGCACACAAACAACCACTGCAATCAGCATCACTCCCAAACAAAAGTGATTGACAACAAAAAAGTGATTGATGCCACAAAGGCACAAGAGGAGTGACACACTTAGAAGAAAAGCAGAAATACCATTTTTAAAAAGTATAAAAAACATTCAGAGAAAAACAGAAAATTATCATCAAAGTACACCACTATGTATGGTTAATGTGAAAATCTATCCTGAAAGAACTGGGGCACTGAGAGGAAACAAAACAACGCAATCTGCTATCTTACTGTGTGAATAGAACCTTGACCAAAATACGCCTAAAGCACCGTTTCTAGCTCAGTAGCAACAACCCAGATCAAATCCTGATGCACACTGGCTATTCATGTGAAATACCACTACTGCAGCTGCTGCATTAATCCAGCTTTTAGCACTATTTCCTTCTTCTTCTCCTACATCCTTTGCTGTGTGCAAGGCACTCCCAAAAAAGGATGTGGCCACCATGGTTAAGCCTTCAGGAAAAGAGCATTAGTGGCATTTAGATGATGTGTTTTCTTTTCCTTTCTTTTGCTTTACCAGTTGCAAATATCTTAATAAAACTAACAGTGGAACAGGTCTCATTTCAAAGGCTGATCATTTAACATATACTCAAGTGCTCTTTACATTTTTAATCTTGCCAAACATGCCTTTATAAACAGGCATCGTATTACAGCAGCACTAATGATAAAATGCCAAAGTGGCATTTAGAACTTTATGAACATGTGAGGCTCACTGGCAATGCCACAAATCAAACAACAAGGGACCGAGAATGCATAGGGGCTTTTTTTAAAAAAAAAAAATTGATATGAATAACCACGCAAGCATAATAATTAGCATATTGTTTTCAACTGTGATGCTACTATTTTCATCCCAAATTTTACACCGGCACCTATTTCATCTTGGGGACGCTACTGTTTTGAGGATGGAAACATCACATCTGTTGCACATTACACACCAACAGTACCAAATTACAAAGATTTTTATCTGCTTGGAGGAAAAGGTAGGAGGAATCTGTTCTTCTGGAAAGAGTTACTACTCTATATGCAGATTTACTGGGTAAAAGACTTGGCAAAAACAGATAATGTCTCACCAATCTACCCACAAACACATTTTAAGAATTAGATCCAAATTAAACTGAATGCAAAAACCTTTCACAGCAGGTCCTAAGCAAAAAAAAAAAAAAAAAGCCAAACCAAAAAAATGCAGAAATAACACAGTTCAAATCTTCAATACTCAAGGAAAGTACTCTGGGTTTTTCCATGAGACATTATCACACAAAGCTCTCTTTAGCAGGTAGACACAGTTCTTTAGCAAAACTAGCAGACTTCAAAATATTCCAGAGGAGTGATTTGCAGTTTAGCACCACCCCATCTACAGCTCTCTCATGAGAATACAGAATCGCAAATGAAATAAAACACAGCCCAGTAACACACCAAAAGCAACCACAATACACCTTTTGGACAAAAAAAAAAATCCTAACTTCCCACCCCTCCCACACACACACCTTTTTTGCAGTGAAGCAGCCAAGTGGGAACAGTAAAAGAAGGCATGGTTAGTACAGACTCTAATTAAGGGTGATGGATGGATGTATCAAACGAGCTCATCCTGCCAGCTTAATGATTCAGCTTAAAGAACTGTACTTTCCTCCTGACTTCTGTCAGAGTCAAGTACATCTGCTGAGTGCATTTGAAGATTCTGCCTCTTGTAAGATAATCTTTTCCTCTGCACACAAGAACTACCATGGAGTTCAGCAGAGAATGATACATCAAAGAAAAGACGATGCTAGTTTCTTGGAAAAATCAATCATGCTCTCCAAAAAAGCTAGACACAAATGACTTTAATATTTTCCTTTGAACACAGTCTGGTTTTACACATATATACACCAAGGTAAAGATAAGTACCACAATTTAAGTACTTCCATTCATTTAGCTGCCCTCACTTTATTTTAAAGACAATATCCTTAAGTCCAAAAGAAAATGCTGAAAAAAAGATTCAAAGCAGACAGTGGTGTGTTTTGAGCTTCAATATAAATCAAACACATTAACAAAGAAACAGAACTTGTCCTTTCAATAAACCTGTTCTAAGTTGATCTATTCCACAAACAGGTTTCCAGTTTTGCTGTTATAAATTATCGATCATTAACTCTCAAACACACCAGTGTGCAAGGCTCAGGAGGTGCATTCAGAGGTACATTCATGTCTCTGATGATATGGCACAAGTTTAGCAACAGCTCCAATAACCACACCATGTGGGCAGGTCGGTTCTGCTGTGCTTACTATCACAGAAAGTACTTGATACCAACTCAAACTCTAAAAGGAACTAGTTTCACTCCATCAAGTAACTCTGCATAATTTGGAGCTCAAATGACTTACCTGTGAACATAATGCAACTGGTGAACTGAATCGATGGCTATCACCATTTCAGCCAAATAAAAACGAGCCATATCTTCAGGGAGTCTGTCCTCAAACTTGCTGAGCAATGTAAGCAGGTCTCCTCCAACATAGTAATCCATAACCAGGTACTGGGGAGTGGGAACGATAAGAAAACAGAGTAGAGGGGGAAAAAACCCCCACAATTCATTGAGTGAATAAGAGACTGAATACTAATTAAAGCATAAAAATTAATTCACTGCAAAAATTATGAAGGACATTAAAAAAAACTAAGCAAGATGCTTAGATGCTCTGAAAACAGTAGTCAGTTCAGCTGCAGTTTAACATTTAGCCTATCTGAATTCAGCTGCATTTTAACATTTAGCCCACTTGAGTATTTTTCATATTTGTACCTCCCCAAACACAGTAAGCCTCACGACAAAATAGTATCAACTTCATCCACAGTCCCACCACCAAACATGAAATATTCAGATCCTCTAGATTCTCTTGTGAAAACAATACCCTTTGCTAGCATGCAAAAGGAGCAAAGGATTAAAGCACAGACCTATAAAAATGAAACAAGTGTGTTAATTTGTAATCTCATTTACGTTACCCTTATTTCCAGGCTTTCCCTTTCCTTTCTTCCTACCATCTTCTTTTCCCATTAAACACATGACTTTGGAGAGTTAAGTTTTTAGCCTATTCAGATTAAGGCAAAGTCTGAGAGATTTCCAGTGACACACAGCATAATTCCAGAAACTGTTGACATTTCACATGATACAGGACTTGGCAACATAAAATACAATGTCACCTTCTCTAACTGAAAGGATGGAGAAAAATATTGATTTCTTATGTATTAATGAAACACAAAACTTGCCAGCCATTTAAGTGGGTGCAAAGACTTTAAAAGAAATCAGAGCCTTTCTGCATTTTACTGTATTTACAGTAACATAGTTAAAATGGCTGGAAAAAGTGAAACTTAAGTGTGAAACTCAGGATTAATATATTTTAGCTTAGTTTAGTTTGCTTTTAATTATGAAACAGCACCTGAAAGGGCAAATGGGGGAAAGAAAAAAAAATCAAGCTAATTATAGCTAACAAACTAATTATAAGCATTTTAATTTAACATGAACTGCTAAGACATTACTTTCAAACATCATTGTGGACAGGTCTATTAGAATCACAGAATATCCTGAGCTGGAAGGGACCTACAAGGATCATCAAAGTCCAGCTCCTGGCCCTACACAGGACAGCCCCAAGAATCAAATCATGCCCCTGAAAATAAATTTCCACTGAAGTATAGATTATCTGGAAGTTTTTGCTTAGAGCTTCAGTCTGTTTCTAGGAAAGCAGCCTATCTGCATTTGAAGCAGTGACTCTTAACAAGACCATAAAAAATAAAAAGTATTGAAGATGTAATAATGTACACCCCAATTTGTTTCTTTAAAATTCTGAAAATGCAACCTAAAGGGACTATTTTATATTAGTTCCCCTGAATTGTTTGCCTTTCCCATTCTCAGAAAAAGACACTAAAATATGAGGAAAAAAATCTGGAAAATTATACCAGCTCTAGGGAAGATGAGGGGCAGGCACACCTGTTTCTTTTCCCTCACATTTTCCATAACAATAAATATGAGGGAAAAGATTCCATAATTCCATAATAATAAATAAAAAATATTTTAACAGCTTGATACAGGATAACATGAGCATCCTCATTGATTCCAAGTGCATAAGAAAGCACAAAAGGCATTTCCACAAGATTTTAAATGTGTTGACAGTCAAATTTTCATCTGTTGCTTTGTGACAGTAATAATAAACTTCTTAAATTATGCTCACAACCCTTACAGAAGATAAATATTGCTCCTACGCTCCTTCTGGAACAAGACTGATAGTATTAGTTTCTTGTGTTTTACAGTTTTAGAAAATGCATTAAGCCTTTGGAACTTCAGATATTATTAACTGATGAACTCTACAGACATCTCCAAGAGCTGAACTTACTGCTTTGAAAGTATATTGAAAAAAAACCCTCTTCAGATTCTCCTAACTGATGTGGGATCTCTGCACTCATTCTTCAGCACTTTTAAAACCTCTGCAATTCAGCTACTGGATATACCAAAATAATGGAATTTTGGCTCTTACAACACAGGATTCTGCACCTCCTACTTTGCAAGAGCACCATAGTAGCCTAATGACACAGAAACCTTCAACTCCTTGAATAAGCCAATGCTTAAACCGCAACCCAGGGTATTAAGTTGTGCAAATGAAGTTGAATACATGCATAGGAATGACAGCCGGATTTAAAATCTAAATTTCAAATAAAAAAGTTCCATCAAATACCCATGTCCTTAAAAAAAAGTTTGGTTTTTTTTTAAAGTTTTAAAAATACTTTCTAAATATACACAATCACCCAGATCTATCCAAGTCTGAAATACTTCTCAAAATACTACTGTACGGCAGCACCATCCTTCCAAGAGAAAGAAATGGACAGATTTAAGAATACTAAATTCTAGTAACTAGTAGAAGGTTAACACAGGCATTTAATCCTGAATCACAGATCCATTTCATGGAAGGGACCTCTTCAGACCTCATCTGCTCAAGTAAGGTCAGCTAGAAAAGGCTGATGGTGACTGTCTCCAGCTAGGGTTTGAGTATCTCCCAAGAAAGAAGGGTTTTCTTGTGTTCTGATGAAACTCCATGTATTTCAGGTTGTGTGCACTGGCTCCTGCCCTCTCACCAGGCACTACAGAGAGGAATCTGGCTCCCTTGTCTTGATTCCCTCCACTGGGTATTTACAAACCCTGTTGATAACCCCCCTCTCAATCCTACATTAATTTGGGCTGAAGAATCCCAGCTCTCCTTACAGGAAGGACGCCCCAGTGCCTCAATCACCTTTCTGGCCTCACTCCAGTAGTTCCATCTCTCTTTTGCCCTGGGGAGCTCAGGCCTGGACACAGCACTTCAGGTGCAGCTGGGGCAGGGCTGAGCAGAGAGGAAGGACCTCCCCTGACCTGCTGGCAACACTTTTCCTTGCAGCCCAGAATACTCCTGGCCTAGATTGCTGCGAGGGTGCGTTGCTGGCTCATGGTTAAGCTTGTTATCCACCAGGACCTCAAGCAAAGCTGCTTTCCAATCACCTGGCCCCCAGCACGTACTGGGTTTGTTTTGTTCCACCCCAGGTGCAGGGCACTGCCTTTCCCTTTGTTGAATTTCATGAGATTTCACTCTGTCCTGTTCTCCAGTTCTCTCTGGACCTCTCCAGCTGAGGTCCATCTCAAGGCAAACAACAGTCACTGTTCAACCACATCTACTGCTCAATCTACACAGATTTTTTTTAAAGGCCACTTCTGTTACACATGATTTTAATAAAAAGCATACAGAGAACTAGTGACGATACAGACTCCCAGTATTACTGCTATTTTGCCCAGCAAGCTGCAAAACTAGCTCCTGTCAGCAGACTATCAAAGATGAAGAACAGAACCTGCTCTGTGCTTAGTGAAAACAAGGAAACTGGCAAGAATAGAACAAATTCTAGCAGGCTGTTGTGGAATATGTAAGGTTTTACTTGAAATGTTGTTAATGATAAGATCAGAATTACACAATACATGAGATTATTTTTACTGTCCACATTAACAAAGCAGAAAGCTGGCTAGGAGGTATTTAAGCCAACAGTTAAGACTTACAAATGCAGAGCCCAGTTTCTATACAGATCTACCAAAACCCGTGGATCCCCAAGCATCTGAGCTGACAGAACAAAGTCCAATGTAATGGCAGAAAACACTGCAAGTCTGCAAGAGTTCCACGTATAGCACTTCATGTATTGGATGGACTGGGAGGAATAAATGACTGTGGCTGTTAGTAGACTTTTTAAGAACTTATTAGAGAGAATCCAAAGCACAGAGTAATAAAACCCAAATAATCAAAAGCCATCAATGTGTTGCTGTTTACTTTTTCAGGCGTAAATATTACCAAAACTGTATCACCATCAAAACATCTTTAAGTGGGAAGGATTTTATAGATAATTGACCACTATTACTCATACTAGTTTCTTTTTGCAAGTCATTCAAAATACTCAAAAATTAAATAACATAAAAGAGACACTTTAATCAACAACTACAGCTTCCAACTCTTATTTATGAGCGTTTAGTGGCATTCTTCCATGCTGCAATAGCATTTTATTGTTTTGAGACAGTTTACTGAGTTTAAGTCCTCAAAATAGTAAGTTGTTTCAAAACAGGGCTACTCCCTATTTCTCTCTGTAAAACAGTAATCAGCACGGTTAATCATAAAAAACTGAAGGAAAATAGAAAATGTATGTTAGTAAGTGCACTTTTAATTTTATGAATCCAATTAAAAGGGAATGACAAATTACATGAGAGATTACGCAGACAGACCAGGGTTTATCTACAAATGCAAAGTGGCCAAGAAAACAAAGCTGCATTCCTGAGGTATTTACAACAAAACTTTCAAAGTTTCTGACCAGTCTCTACCCTTCCGAATCTTATGCACAAAATCACAGATCCTCACATGGTCTGTATGGTCCAGAACATGAAATTAACAAATAAACTACATTTCTGTCTCAAACCACAACTAAGACTCTGCATTTCCACCCAGATATATATATACATATATAAAAGCAACACTCACTAAATAGTTTTCATCCTGGAATGCATAATGTAATGTTGTGATCCACTGGTTATCTCCATTCACTAACACGTCTCTCTCTTCTCGAAAACAGGCTGTCTGAAGGGGAGAAAAATAATTATAGGCTTTAAGTAAAATATATAAAAAAACATTTAGTAAGCTGACTATGTTTTGACATTATATTCACGGGAAAAAAAAATCAAAAATGCCTCTCAGTTAAAAAGTCGTTTATTACACTATCCACACATGACAAAATATAAAAAAATGGATATGGGAAGAGCCCACCTTCTCCAAATTTAAACAGTTACATTTCTCTGTACTGTTAAGTCAGGCAAAGGGATAAATAAGCTGCTGCTTCCCATTGTCTAAAATGTCAAAATCTTG
The DNA here is from genome assembly GCA_013398055.1 of Ifrita kowaldi. NCBI lineage: Eukaryota > Metazoa > Chordata > Aves > Passeriformes > Cinclosomatidae > Ifrita > Ifrita kowaldi. The sequence continues at coordinate 236,807 of VZRS01004388.1, read as the reverse complement.
TCGTATCAATAATGACAGAATAGCAATGCATGCTTAAGAAAAACAATAAATAATGGCATTAGATAATGGTAACTGCACTAGGAGTCAGAGAGCTGGAATCTGGAGTCTTGTGCCATTGTTTTATCTCATCATGCTGTTGTCCTAGCTTTACACTTGAGTTTTCACATAAGCAAGGTTCTTTTCATTTGAAAGTAGCTGCCAATAACTCCATGTAGTCATCACTTGATAATCATTAGCCACTTGGGGTTTTCTCCACACCCCTTGCTCAGGAAAAGCCGGGAGAAGCGAACATTGCTCTTGCCAGATATAAGCTGCTGATCAGACATCCCAAGAGGTTTCCCCTCACTATACTGGAAAGAAAAACAGGAGGCAGGAGGTGCCTTCATATCAAGTGAAACAGAGGAGGAACAAGAACTGCCAACAAATGTTTTAATTGTGAAACACAGGTTTGTACAAGACAAAAGAAGATAAAATGTGAAGAAAATAACCAAGTGCAAAGCAGCAAGGTATTTAACCCAACGAAGGTCTTGCAACTTGCCCTGAGTAGTGAAAAAAATATCTCAGCAGAAACAACTTTGCAGAATGACAGATAAAAATGACCAAACAGATGAAAAGCCAAAACAGAAACTATAGCAAAGAAATCCTATAAACATGTTGAAGGGTGTGAGTTCCGAAGCGAATATCACAAGACAAAAGATACCAAATAACAAAGCTAATGCGCAATTTTGATCAGAAAAAAAAGATATAAAAGATAGTGCAGAGGAAAGAATAATATTATATGGGCTCTGTTTAGAAGGCAGATGGGGAGTTTGAGAAAAACACAGACCATATTCTATTCCAGCACACTCTGCTCTTCACAAAGATGTTTCATCATTTTGAACCTTGCTCTGTCTCTTCCATCTTCGAGACAGCTAAGTTTAAAGGAAATTCAAGCCTTTGCTTTTTATTTTTTCAGTTTGATTTCCAAATCCAGTAGGAAACTACCAGAACTCTGGCATGGCTTTTGATGGCTGTGAGATTTGGAAAGTGAAGAATGAAAAGTGAAATATCATTTGAGATTGAGCTATGCATAAGAATACATGCAGCAAAAACAGAGCAGAAAGTAACTCCCTCCTCCAAGCAAAGAAACCACCACAAGTCCTTTTTTTGGTGAATACAGTGAGTAAGAACAATGCAGACCAGGAAAAATAAAGATGACATAAGTTTAATCATTGTACAATGCATGAGATAAATCAGTGAAATTTTGAGAAAATAGCAAGATATACCTAAAACAAAAACCTTCAAAGGTTTTTGAATGAAAAATAGACTTGGGGTAGGAGAACGAGTATGGATCATCTTCAGAAGGAAGAAAAGCTGTTTGATGCTTCAGCTTGATTTTTTCCTTTCCTTCTTCGTAAACTCTTGACATATTTCAGAGAGAGATAACTATGAACTCTTGTTTTCACAAGGATAAATAACAGGTAGTTTCTCTACTTGTTATGACACAATTCATAGGATTAGTTACTAGAGAGTTTATATAATTCCACTTGTTTTTGCCATGATTTGACAAAAGACCGTGCGTTCCTTGAGCACTCCAGACACCCACCTCCGGGCAGTATGCCTAGAGCTGAAGCAACAACTACTACCACACTAGATCACAGCTGAGACAGCACAGCCAGAGCTGAAGTGGTAAAAAAAAAATCCACCAACAAAAAGAGACAGTAGCAGTGGTTCTTTTAATTAGTAACATCGCTCAATTAGGCTTTCTTAAAATGAAGCCTTTTTTTGTGCCATCCATTATTCCAGCACTACACTTCATCTTCCCCAGGCAGTCTCCTTGAACTGTTGGCAGAGACCTCCAGAGGTCATCTGATCCAACTCTCTGTCACAGCAAAGCCAACTCAGTGCAATGGCTGTATCTCTCCTGTTATCGTGGCCTTCAAGCAGCAGAGAATTTGACCTGCTCTGCTGTTTGGTGCTCATGTCCTCACAGCTCAGAGTCAGCACCTCCTGGGGGTGCTGACTGCTGCCATGCTGCACAATATTTGTCCTGGTCCCTCCTGAGCCTCATCTGGCACCAGTGTGGCACACGTGTAACTCTAAGTGACTGTCAACGCTCAGGGTAACAGGTCTGGGAGTGTAACAGCAAGATGTCACACACTTCCAGGTACTCCCTGTATCAGCAATGTTCCCAGTTCTACATCCCATCTCAACAGTGGCAGGTATTTGGAAAACTTCTGCTCTGTATTATACAGTAGAGAACAAACACCGACTTTGCAACCTGTATAGTTTTATCGTAACAAAGTTTTTGCACTCAGAAGTTTGCAGCAGTCAACCTTAATCTGGCATTCTCAAGACTCTTCTGAGTACATACTCCCTTTTTGCTTTTACAAATGACTCCCACTTCCCACACTGTTGATACAGAGATAAATGAACATACAAATCTATCTATATGCTTGTCTTGTGCTTTTGGATTGCATGGTTTTCCTGTGTATCTCAGTGTTCACGCAGCAGACTGCTAACAGAGCCAACATGGGTCATTTTCCCCATCAGCAGTAAGAAGTGCATTCATGAACGTTTAAAAATGACAGGTTACAGTTGCTGAAGGTCATGCTGTATAATGCATTTTCACTCCAGATGGTTCTCTTTCCACTATATACCCATGGGTTACAAATACATGGAAAAACATAGCTGTAATTCTTTTTAGGCTAACGGTTCAGACTTTCAGAAATTCAGCTGGACCCATGGGAAGAGTATTTTTAATACCTTGCATAGAGAAAAATTTTTGAAACCTATTTATAACTGTATGTTAATGAAAAGGAACAGTTTTCAAACTCACTTTAAAAGGGTACATTTAAAAATAGAGTGGAGCTTCATTCCTGGTCTTTTCTTTTTCACTGAAATAATAAAACTTACAGTAATGACATTTGTCTTGAGGAGAAATACCTCTTTGTATCAAGACTAATGCCAGATTGCTCAGTATCTGAATGATTTCTGGATAAAAAGGAAACACATTGTGTACATCTAACCCCAATCTGCAAGCCATTTATACTTCTTAATGTGATAACATTTTCATTAAAAGAGACAGGATGTGCACACATCAGAAATTGGCTTTAATTTGTCTGAATACATTTTTTTTGAAAGTGTGATGGTTTCCCATTGATCTCATTTCCTACCAAGATGTAATTAAAACATAAATGCGGAAATCAGAATAAACTTGGAAGCAGTTGAACAGCAAGGCAGCCTGAGAGCAGCAAAGTTGAGGTCTCAAATAAAAACTATGTATTTATGAGTGTATTTTTAGTATGCACAGATGAAGAATTTCAAAGCAAATTAGAGAGTTAGATACAAGCTCCATCTAAAATTAATAAACGAGTATTCAGGTGCAGACTGCATCTTATAAGCTTCCTTTCAAAGGAATCCATGGAAATATATCAAGGACTTTATGAAGAGCAGAGTTGTATAATGAAAGTAGGCAGCTAAGGCAAAAGCAAGGCTGCTAAAGAGCTGTTCCACCTTTTTCACACACAAAATGGACTCCAGCTTTAATGAGGAACTTTTTATCCCATATTTTTGCAGATGAACATTTTTTAGGAAACATGCACTCAAATTAATTTGAAACTTTTATCTTTCTGATTTTTCAGTCTACTAATTGGGCCTTGACTAAGTTCTAACTACTGATAAACTAATAGGTTTGATGAGCTATAGCTCAGCAATTACCTTTTTATAGCTCAGTAACTACCTTCCACCATGGAAAATACTTGCTACAGACTACATTCCCAACTGGAACAAACGCATTAAAAGATTGCTTGTGGAGTTGGTAATTCTTGGGCAATTACAGAAAAGGCCTAATGTCAAAAACATCCAGCCCCACATAAGTCAAGACTCCAGGCCATTTTAACCCTTCTGAGGAATTGCTTTAAGCTTATTTAATATTAATCTTTTACTGTCAGTAAATAGTGAAGCACCTCCCCCATCCCTCTAATACACACAGAGCCTTGTGGACAGAGAAGTGTCAATTCAGCAGAGTAAGAGGGGATACAATCGTGGAAAACATTACTGTGATCTTACTTCAGCTCTCTTCAGCATCTCCCACTTATTAAGTATCTTCATGGCAAAAACCTTATCTGCATTTTTCAGTTTTACTACTGCAACCTGGAAAAGAGAAATGAAAGATAAAAAGGTTACAACATGGAAATGCAGATTGTTTTCATTTTTATGTAACCCTGCAGTTTTGGAGATTTTTTCCTGAGTGTTCTGGACACATTTTTACTATCCACACAATACAACACCATCAAGAGAGAAACACCACAACAGTACAAGAAAATTCCAAGTCTATTGTAAGCTTTCATTCTGTATCACACTTTCCCTATGTATCATTTTTTCTAGGTGACCATCAATGTAAAACTGGCATTTCTGACCACCACACTTCTATCATACCGTCATGAAACTCTCTCTGGCTCTCTGCTTTATATTCCTGGGCTTCAGTCCTACACACTAATTTAGACTCCAGAGCCCTCAAGAAAAGGTAATGGTGTAGCAGATTCTAAGTCAAGATAAAATAATGTCTTTTTGGTTTTAAACACAAATAAAACTGTAGATTTCCCATAAAACAACTTCCACTCTTGTCTGAAATAACGCACTAGATTTTCTTCAAAGATAGTATGACTTCACATTTTTCCAACTGAAGTTCAACAAGCTCTTTATCATTTCTGTTGTAAAGAGCAGGGAAACAGCGAAATGCACAATTTCTAGAGAAATAAAACTTAACAAAACAAGCCTGCCCAGCTGCCCCTCCTCCCCTCATAGCTTCTGAAACATTAGATGCCATAGGCCTCTGTAATAATAAATTAACAAAGTTCACTGACACCATCCTTTTCTGAGAATATTAGTTTTGTTTAGCTATAATGTAAGCTAACATAGAATATTTTTAGGAAAGAGGGAGGGAAGAAGTTTACACAAACTTGTTTCCACAGTTCAGGCTTCCCTGGGCATGGAAAGCTCAGTGTCTTAACCAAAATGGGTATGAAAGTGCCACAAACTCAAAGCTGCTGATCACAACTAGACCAGCATCTTCATCCCAGCTATAGAAAAGTTCAACAATCACTGCATTTTAACAGCCATTCTCCAGCTATCCTATTCTGCCTCTTCCCTTTCAAAGAAATCTTAAAGCTAAAGCAGATAAAAGTTTATATCTGTGTGCATCTGATTACAAACCAACATGCTGTCACACAGATTATCATCACCTTCACCCTGCAGGCCACTGACAAAAAAATACGAAGGTTGAATCCCACATTCCTTTCACCTCTTTCATAATCAGTAAACCAGCAGTGTGTGAACAGTGATAACAGAAAACAAAACACAGGATCAGACAGTTTGAAGAAAGTGTCATGCAAACCTCTTTCAACCACCTTCAGATGTGTCATCAGCTGCAACAGCTTCACGAACGAGGCAAAAGCACAGGTTAAAGGACTGCAATACTCTGATGTCTAAACCAACATGTATCTCACAGTGTAGTTCTTGCCTAGCTATAGATTCACAGACCAAGCAGCTGTCACTTCCCAGATGGGCATTATCAGCCCTGCTCTTGACACTGCTGCCTTCTGGGGTTGCAGGGGGAGGGAGTGGCGGGGAGATAAAAAGAGGAGGTAAGACAGAAAGGTACTACATTTCTTTGTTTAAACTAGTTTATGGACTGAAATTTTTAAATGTTACCTCACGTGAGGTTCAAGTTCAGATTTGGAATCCCTCAAGAAACCTTCAGATTTGAAACACAAAAATGGATTACTACTGTAGCCTATAATATAATCATTTTAATTCATAAAGAATGTGTGCTCTGCTGTGCATGGTAACCCAAGACTGAGAATCACAATTTTTTTTTAGGGAAGGATGAATCCTCTGCAGTGATACATAGCCCAGAGCGTGGGTTTGATCTTGATTATCCTTTTGCGTTACTAGCTGAATCTTAGTTAGAAGCTCTGGTAAGCCATTATCTGTATCAATTTCTAGTGAGACATGGCAGGAGGAGAAAGCCTTGACATTGCACTAGAGTGTTCAAACTGTATCCTACTTAACCTGGGTGACAGGGACACCCCCAATGATGCAGCCTGTATGAAGCTATGATGCAGTTGTGCCCTAAAGACCTATTAGGGTTTGGGGACTCTTGCAGGGAAAAATTAAAAGGCTATTCCTAGGGCTGAGTAGTTGCTGCTACCCTGCATGGAAAGTAAGTTTTCCCCACCATTAAACATTGGAATAGAGGCAGCCAGAGGCATAAGACAATACAAGTATTTCAAGGCCAATTTCAGGATTTCATTTCTTGCCTGTAGCATGCTCAGTGCAAGGCTGTGTTATTCTGCAAAGGACTTGGTTATTGAAAGACACACAGTAACTGCACAGCTGCCTAAATCTGCAGTCTCCTGTTCAGCATTCACTTGGACACAACTGCAAGAGCTACAGCACTGCCTTTGGTGGAGATTTGGAACACAGGCCTTCTGTGGCATGAACAAGGGCTTGGTACCTTCTGCAAATGTGTAACAGCATTGAAGAGTGACTAAAGAACAAAAATAGACTCGTGTTTACCAGCTGTGTTTACAATCAGTCAGAAGCTTTTAGTCTGTGAAAGCCATTAATGTTATTCCATATCAATAACCACCACACACAAAAGATCACAGACACCATCATCATCTTTCTGCAATCACAGCATGTTTTTGGGGGTGTCTCAGTGCTTTATGAAAGTAATTTCTAAAATGCTTATTCCAAGACTGTGAAAGTAAAACCTGACAGTTCAGCAATGAGCAGACTGATGTAGTTTCTAATTGTAACAAAGAAAATTCTGAATCATGATTACAAACCCAGGCAGTGTTTATATATACACAGAGTATTTACTACCTACACAAAGGCACAAATACACCCAGAGTTTTGTTTTGATCTTTTCCCCAGTGAAGCTGTCAAAGAGTGAAGAAAGGGTAATCATTCCTGTCCTTAGTGATCCTCAAGTGTCTTGCTACTGGAACTTCTTAAAATTAGACTTTTTAAAGGTAGGGGGTTTTAAAATTTTATTTTTCTGCGAGCAGCCAAAAAAAATATGATTGGTATGTGCTGAGGTAAACATCTTGGTTTAGTCAGAAACTGAGATTTTTCCCATTCTTCCAATCATTTTTCATATTTCCCACAAACAGCAGTATAGTTTGGCATTCTGTCAGACACCTTCTGCCCCAAGCTTGACTACTTGTCTCTATGGTATTTGTCTGCACTTTTCCTTTGCTTAAAAAGCAATAGCCTTATACAGAAAAAAACCCCGAGAATAGAAGCTATTAAAATTGAAATAAAAAGAAAAAGAAGAACAATAAAAGTAAAGAAGATTCAGCATTGGTTTTCTTGTCCAGCAAGAACAAGCAGACAAGAAAGTGTGTTACTGTTCATAACTGTATGACAAAATTTAGGAGTAACTAGCTCGTTCTCAAGCGACAGAATTCATCCTCTTCAAAATATCAACAATCTAACCACCTAATATTTTCTAGCATAAGCATGCACTGAATTTTTTTTAAGCTATAATAGAATCAACTGAAAATTTGGTATTAGAGCTTTCACTCAGCTGCTCTTTTATACTGCTGAGGGACACCACCAAGAGCTGTTGCCCAGTTGCTCCACCTTTCCTAGCAGTGTTTTTAAAGTCTTCTTGTTTTGAGTTAGGTTTTTCAAACCATGCTGCTCAAAGCCAGCACAATGAAACACTTGAAGCCCACATTATTAATTTTACCATGATAATCCTGCTCCTCCCCCAAGCAAAACATCTGTGTTTTCTAAAGACAGCACTCTTACATAAAATTGCAAATAAGTAAATGTATGCATGCAGAGGGAAGGGCATGTGAATAATGTGACAAAAAGGAAGCCTTCTCAGAAGGCAGAAAAAAGGGTAAGGGGAAAAACAAAACTAGGAACAATGAACTCTTGCAGTTATAAGCAGTAACTAGTTTAAACTACTTTTTGTCTACATTAAACTTGTAAAAACAAAGTGGGAAATATTTCTTGACAATGCAAATTGAAGAAATTGAGTAGCGTAAAATCAAAATAAGAACAAGTCTGAGACTGTGCCAAAGAAAACTTGCACTAACTTTGTAGTCTACAGAATTTCAGAATTATGTTGATTCAGGAGACAAAAATTACCCCTCCCAGTAACCTAGAGCAACCTTGGTCTCATTTATACTTTGCTGGAAAGAAAATACATTCTTTCAGATTTCTTAATCTGTCTCAGTAAATACAAGTATTGTGCAATTTAATATTAATATAGTTTTTTGTGGTTTAAGTAGCAGTAAAAACTGGTGGTCCTTTTTTCAATCTTCCTCTGATATTTAATGGTTATTTTACAGGAAAATTAGCAATTTCACATAGAACCTCTCAGGCAAATGTCTGTGTAGAATTTGTCTTTGCTAAGCTAGCAAGACATATATCCTTCTAAATATTTATTAACTCCTACTTAGGGAACATAAAAAACCAAACATCTTCACTGAAAGAACTTCAGTTTTCCTCTTACTGAAGATTTTGACAATTTAATAGAGTCATGCTATCTTCCTCAGATAAGGAATTAGAAAGAAACGCTGTTCCTAGAAGAGGAGAACTAACCAGTTACACAGACTGTCCCCAGAAGAGGATGGGGAAAGTTACATTCTCACCGTTCATGGGATGATTCACCACAAAGAACTTCCTGAGAAAGAACTATGGTTCCTTTGTGGTTTAGCTGCTGTGGAGTTGGATGCTGATTTAGCAGACAAAAATGACTTCTCTTAAAAACACAAAATAAGGCAGGTTTCGTGTATGATCCTTCTGACAAGAAAGCACCAACATCAGCGATTTTTCTAATATTTAACAGAGTCTGTGCATGAACTCAGCTGCAACTCCTATGGTAGCACTGAGAAGGGCTAATCTTTCAAACAGAAGTGTTTACATCAAAATGGAGATTGCAACATTCTCTGTGGCAGAGGTTTAGACTAAAGATAAATTATCCATGAGTAACTTCAGCCATCAGTCTCCTTCATAAAGAAGGTTTACTCCACATGGAGCAAAACCAAGAGTGATAAAGCAGCTAAATAAATACTACTTTTTTTTGTTATTTTTACAGCTGCCCAATGATTATATTTGCACACAGGGATCTGAGTATGTAGTGACACACACTACAGTAAAAATTCCTCTTCCTTACATACTACCTATAGGAGTCTACTCTTCCATAATCACAGACTAGCAAAGACTGATTTTCACTGATTTTCTTTTACAAGATGCAAACATGCAAGTGAACCTGAGAACAACTCTTCTCTGTCACATGCCAGAGCCTCCAGAAATCCTCTCCTATCAAAGACAACTTCCACCTCCACAGGCAATGAAGACTTTGATCAGAAAATCTTATTCTTTGGGTTTCACTCCATGTGTATTTTCAGGCAATATGGAGTACCTCCTGCAGAAGCTTTACACACTATCCACATCTGCAGTATATTTGGCTATGAAAAACTCAAGGCACTGTTGTATCTTAGATTGTACCTTAGTGTCCTGCATGAAAACCAAAGCTCATGCACCCAAAAGAATTAAGAAAAATGGGGCAGAAAGCTAACATTTTTAATTTAAAGCTTCCTCGACCTAGTGATCAACAGACTTGTCTGGCAACTTCAAATAAGAGAGAGCTTAATCAGGAGCAGCAAAAAATTGTATAGTTTGATAGCAGTAGGTGACTACTGAAAAAGAAAATAACATCTGCTAAAGTCCTTAAAGGAAATACAGGAAAAATATTCAAACATTCATTAAAATAGGAGACTAAATGACAGAAAAAGAGAGATTTCTCTATGTTCTTGGAATGTCAGTATCAGTATTTGCCTATTTAAGCTATGAAAACTACTTTCAGACTATACAGTTATTAGGAAAATTAGCAATTATTAGATCTCTATACCATCAGTAACTCACTGGCCTCCACCTCCTGACTGGAAAGAATTAGTCAAGCAAATGATTTATCCTCAGACAGTTGAAACATGGTCTCTTAATCCATGCGAATCTGCCTTCTCTGAAAATTCAGAAGACTTAGAAAGAGCTGTCAAAGTATGAATAAATCAAGATGTACTTGTATCAAACATTAGGTGGGCCTATAATCTCCATTATGGCTAAATAATGTAAAAACCTGTACATCAGTGTATTGTTATTAAGTCTCTCCTCACTGCTGCAGGTTTGCAAGAGAATTACTCAAACCCTTCCACCTCCTTCTCACACATACCTCCCCAAAGGCTCCTCGACCAATCACCTTCAGAATCTCAAAATCTTCTTTATGTAGTCGCATCTGTTTCACTTTAGATGTAAAAGGTTTGGCTGAAACAAAGGGAAAAAAAAGAATCATTTAAAAAAACCCAAAAAACAACCCACACAAAAATCAAAGTCACAGTAACACAAAATAGATGAAATCAGAGCCCTAAAAACAATGGATCATTTTGCTTGTATACCTATACATCCTAAAGGAATACAGTGAAGTTTAAAGCTAGAAATAATGAAGTCAAAACTGCTGTGAGAAAAAGGCTTATGAAGTAAGCTTGCTTTTGCCTTTTTTTAATTTAAAAAAAATGGAGTCAAGCTGACTATATTTTTCCACAGCTTTTGAGTTCACAGACATGCACTGCATCTGTGCTATATAAGTGGCTGCAAAAGCAAAGCATAATAAAATGAGTTCACTTTGGACAATATTAATTTATTTGCCAATCAGCCAAACAATGCTGTATTCAATAAAAAATTAAAATGCTGATGAATGGTAAGTGGAAGGGCAATATTATTGGCCTACACAATGTATTATGCAATGTTTTTTGAAAACTACTTCTTCAACACAGGGAACACTTAATAGTCAATTCTTGGGTTTTGGAAGGAAGAACAGTTGCACTCAAGACATTATTAACACATTCACCGAAAAAGCTGAATCTCTTTTCAAGTTAAGCTTAATTTTCCTCTTTTTTTCCCCCTCTTTTATAATATATTTGAAAACGGTAAGCAAAACAATGTATTGTATTCCAGAGAGGTAAAACCCCAGCACTGTTTGCAGTAAAACAGTCTCAGGAGGACTATTCCCCTCTTTCAGCCCCATTCAGCACTACAACCAACCAGTCCTGGTTCATTAATACGTGCTCTCTGCATGCATGCAAAACATTTAAGTTACTGATAACTCTACATCAAAACCTACACAGCACAACACTTGGTAAAAAAAAAAAAAAATTAAAACTTGAAGTAATTTAGCAGGAAAAGGAGATATTTATAAAATTATTGTTTTAAAAGCATGTTTAATACCTTACACAAATGAAATCTTATTACTAAAACAGAAATTTCAGTAAATATGGTTCATAAAAGAAGGTTGTATGATCCGTACTGGGATGGGTCTCAGGAACATGAAGTTCAATTTCTGGCTCGAAGGCAGTCTAGCTCAGTGACCCCAAACAAGCAACTAGAGATACTGCACCCAGCTGCACATCTATGAAACGGGGACAGTATTTTTGTAACAGACAAGGCACTGACCATCACATTCCTGAATTACAAAAAAACCAAAAAAGCATATTGTAAAGTCACCATTTTACAAGGCCCATTAAAACGTTATTAGCTTATGCTTTCAGGGTACAGGGGCCCATCTATGTCCACTTCTCTCTCCACAGAGGCTGATGGAATCAGTGCAGCTTTTTTTGCAGGGAAGAGTTGTAACAGGCATCATATTGCAGAACAGTTTGTTCAGAATAACATTTCTAAACAGAAATGGGGAACAGTTTTCAAAAGCTCCAAAAGCAAATGACCCTAAGTAAGAACCACATTAAATATACCTAGACAACACGTAAGAAACCAAATTTGGGTTCTCCTAGAGTTCAGTATTTCTTCTTTCTAATGATATTAAATAATCCTGCTAAAAAACACTATCATATTAATCAATTCAATATAGAATTTTAATATTAACATGCAGGCCTTCAAGGCACTACAGCATCCTTGTCCAACAGCCTACTGCCTTCTATTCAGCAAAGCAATTTTATAAACTGAGTCAAGACACAGGCTACCTGTAGTATTAATACCTAAAAAACCCCAGAAAACCTTTTCATCCTAGTCCTTAAAGTAGCTTTGTAAACCATATCTGAACAATGATACAAAAATGCAGAGACTTATGTTTATAATGTGTATATATATATGCAGCACACCCCCACTAACATTAGAGGTACAATGAATGAAAGCCTTTAAAAAATCTCAGTGGTTCCAAAGCCTGAACTTGGTCTCTTTTTTCTAAAATACTCAGACACCAGGAATCAATTCCCTACCAGGAATTACATCTGTTATAACTACAGGAACATCAGCTTATGATTAAGAAAACCCAGCATTAGGTCCAAATAGTAAAGATGCAGCCATATAACACTGAGATTTTCACTTTAGTTGATACTTCTACTTCACATTTATAATAACTTTATTCAAAATATTGAATTATAAAATTAAAATTAAAGTTTGTATTACATTTTAAATACTTCTAAAATGTAATTTAAACAGAAATATATTACTCAAGTTCACAGAGATTCCCCAAACTTTCAATTAATCTTTAATTCCTTTAAAAGAAAGGTCTTGTGGTAGAAAAAGTGATAAGAAAATGTACTGCCTTACTTGGACAGCCTCAGCTGTGCTACACTAAGTGACTGAATACAAATATTAATACTACTGACAAATACTACTGAACAAATTAAAACAAGCCATTAAGGCCTTTTAACTTGAAAAACAACTGATTGAAAACAAACATGTAGTTCTCAACTTCAACATTTTTTGACCATTATAGGCCTGGCTAGAGTACAAGGCAAAATTTCTTGCTAACAAGCAACAGCGTAGCTGTTTAAACCACAAAGCTCTTCCTCACTTTATATTGCAAGGAAAGGCCTGTCATTCTTTAATTATTACATTCTGAAATCTTCCAGGGTTCCCATAGGGACACTGGAAAAATAAACATCACTATAACTACCTCAGTAAAATAAAGATGACAAAAATAGGTTTGGAGTAGGTTAAATGATTTGTAGTATCAGCATTAGTGGAAAAGTCTGTAAAACCTCCCTCCGCTTTAACTTTTTTATCACCTCTAGCAGAGACATCAATGTAGAGCCAAGCAGCCAAGACAGAGCCCCAAGAAAAAAAAA
>VZRS01004388.1:167437-223625 GCA_013398055.1 Ifrita kowaldi | reverse complement strand
AAAAAAGGGGGGGGGGGGGGGGAAGTAAAGAAGAATTGCCCTAGAAATGTGCTCCAAATAGCTTGTTCCAAAAAAGGTCAATTTGCTTTATCATCAACGTTGTTTGTCTGCTGTGCAAACATCTGCTGCTCTTGTGGCAACAGCAATGTTAAGTATAGAAAACTTGGCCTGGCTTGGGGTCTTGGAAGGCCTCTCTCCAGACAGTTTCATCCATCCAGCTTTCCAGACTAGGAGGTTAACAGGCAGACCTTTTGCAACCAGTCTGGCAGTGTCCTACAAGCCTTACAGAGAGAGCAAACTGTCAGGCCAGGGAATGCTTTCCAAAACAGTGTGCTCCAAGGGGTCCCTGAGAAGCAGCTTTGCAGGTGCACAGCCCTCATTCACACCCCCATCTCCCTAAACAGAATCAGCACGAAGTCAACAGAAAACAACACCCTCTTTTTCAGCAGGAGCTGCGGTTTCCTTCGTGGTTGATACCAGAGTGACACACTTTCTTTGCAGATTTTTGAGAGCAAGAGGCAGTATGGGCATTTCCTTTGGTGCTTCATTCAGCCTACAGAAGCACACAGAGGCATAGCTGATTTTTTTGCACACACACATCCCTTTTCAACGTTGCTAGCCATGTGTGATGCAGACTAGGGAGCAGCAGTTGGCTGTGCCAAAGGGAACTCTTCCTCCTCCAAACGAGGGGTAAGTGTGGGTAGCCTGTCTGCCGCCTCCTCCTGCTGGTTTTCAACTCAGCAAAAACTGGAAGTTCATTAAAAAAAACTTTCGAATTTGCCAGTATTTTCTCTGTGGCCACACTGACAAGTCATACACAATGTTCGTGGAGGAGGCTGCTCTGAAAAATATTCTATGTTACCAATCTCTGTGGAGGAGATGGGAGAGATAAGACTTGACCTATAAAAACTGTTCTGTGAAAACACTTGGCCACTCCACCTGGCCAGTACTTCCGATCTCACCCTGCCTGGGAAAACTGCGCCACCACCCTCTTGGCAAGATTCCTTGCACTTATTCAACCAATTACACATGGCAAGAAAAAACAATCTCCCAATTTGCCCTCAGGGCAACCAAGGTGCTGATGCAGTAAACTAAGTTGCTTTTTCAAACAAGGCGAACCTGTCATGACTATTCATTCCATTTATGCTTATAATGCATACAAACAACAAAATTCAGTAAAAGGAGAACACTGCAAGTGTTAGAAATTGTGATTTTTTTCCAGTTGAAATTTAACCAGAACTCCATCAGAAGTAACATGTTAAACACATAGAAAAACACTCAGGAGGACTCTAGCTGCCAAGCCAGGCATGCAGAGGAATATATGTTCTACCCCCTGGCCCTGGAAAGCAGGATTTCATTATAATTACAACAACCATCCAGCAGAAGAGAAGCAAAACAATGGGCTCTGCAGTAGTGACATTGAGCTCCAACAGTGTGTTTATCATATTTACAGTGGGGAAGCAGCTACCAGCATTTCTTACATCATATTTAATACTAATGGGGTTATCTCTTAAACTCTTGGAGATGCAAGTCCACCTTCCAAAGACCTGACACAGGGATGGCAGTGACATGGTTGATAGCCCAATTTAGTGTCACGATTACACCAAATGACATCAAAATAGTAAAACAGCTGTATTAGATGCTTTATTAGCAAAGTTGGTCTCATGCTCCTGCCTTGCTCACTCTCCCTCTAGCTCCAAGTTTCTGTCTGCAGAGCTTGGGCAGGGCTAGCCCTGGAATTCAGATTTTCCCAGGCGAACCTGCTGGCAGGTTCCTTGTTCTCCCTCACCTGCCAGTGCCCCTTCCCCTTTTCTGCACAGCACTGAAGGGAACCAGGGCTGCTGCAGGCATGGGTTGAAATCCAACCTAAGTGAGATGAAGATCACGCTGACTGGTGAAGAAAGTGCTGCAGACCTGGAGCAGCAACTGGGAACGTGTCCCCACAACTGATTTAAACAGAAAACAAAACGTAACAGAACAGTGTTCAGGAATTCCTCTTGGCATCTCACTGATGCTGTATTTGCTTTTGGAGAAACAGGCTGACTAACTCTGCTAAGACTGAAGACTGTACCCTTGACTGACAGACTGCAGTAAGACAACCATATCTTATTTCCCAAAGGAATTACAAAACATGCTCCCTTAGTGATTCAGGTATCCCACAGCAAACCCAGCCTTCTGCCCACTGCACTGTTCAATGTAAAATGCCGTGTGAAGCCAAAGGTATAGAAATTAAAAACTGTATCCACCAGAATTGTCAACAACAATGGTGAAAGTTCATTCTGAAGGAAACAGATTGGGAAAGAAAACAACCACCATGGGAAACTAGTTGCTTGCCATTTCAAGACAAAACCCCCTTTGCTTCACTAGCTTAAAGTATATATTAAAACACATACAGAGCTCCTCCATGTAAATGAGAAAAAACACATAATCTAAGAGATTGTCACTTAACTGAATACCAGAAGGCTCTCTAATTCTTCCTAGTGCTGTCTTTGGGGAAAAGAAAAACCCCAAAATTCAACCAACCCAACAAAAAACCCCACCATAAACCCAAAGCAGAATAATATATTGACAGCTCTGGTTTTTAAAAGCGTTCTGCAGTTTCGAAATTTCTGCTAAATTCCTGAAAGGAACCTAACGAGTGTTTCTACTTTACAGGCTCGATCCAAACCTAAAGTATTTATTTTCCACTGGCTTCTATCAGCTGTGATTATGAAATGTGTAAATAGCATTTTTGACTTAAGACAGACCATAACCAAAGCTTTCAAAAAACTCCAGAAAGGAGGTGTGAGAGAAAACTACTCCCAGAATAAACAGTTTTTCTCAAAACAAAGAGGAAGTCATTGACAATCAGCAAGGCAGAGCTGCTTAAAGCATAATTTGAGCGGAGATGGAAAAGAAATCTCTCCTCTCCACCCACCTAAGGTTGGCAGAACAGCCAAGAAAGCTTTGTTGCAGTTTCTGCCAACTCCCTGGAGGAAATTGGGGTGAAACACTGTAGTCAACAGCGATAGCAGCCGAACCACAGAACATTAGTCAATGCAATGTAAAAAATAAAAGCCACAAATACCCTTCCCAGTTTTAACAGTTGAGATTCAGTTTTCACTCCCTCAGAAGATTTTTAACATGTTTTCCCTGATGAACAGTTAAGTGCCAACATCTCTAAGTACAAGTTAAGAATCTGGCATTTTCCAGGAATGAGAAGCACGTCCAGAAATTCCTGTACTATGGTATAGACAGACACAATATTCTGGATCCTACTGTGTTCACATCAAGGTCAAGTAGAGACCATCCAGGCACCTTTGGCTACAGCTACCACAAAATATTCTTCAATGGGAACTTTAAAATCAGGGAGAAAAATAAAATACCTTTCCCAAACACACTAGAGTAGTTCTGGTTTTCCCTTCCCCAGACTCAGACGAAAAATAATCCCTGTGTTCCCGAAACACCCACTGCAGATCTGGACAACACTTCCATACCACATCAAGATACGGCCATTATTTTTTTATATTACCATTCTTTCTCGTCCCAAGAATTTCAGTAAACCACCCTATGTTTAAATATTATTATACTAGCAGCAAAGTGAAATATTGAACTTCAATTCATCCTGCTGTGAATTGGAATTCTGAAGCAAGACTTAACTGGCTGTGCTACAAGACTGCTGTTCCACCTATTAAAGAGGGTGGAAATGCTCTGGGAGCAAACCAAGAGCAGACAGGAAGAAAGCTTTGTGATATTTAAAAGCCCTGAAAGGCTAAAACAAAGGAGAAGGAAGAAGGTGGCCTTACACTTTATGAAGCAGAACGCTGCTTCGACTCCGTCCCTCATGCTGTCTCAGAGCTGGAAACAAGTCAATTAAAATCACACTTCCAACAGTCAAGCTTAAACTTCACATTCCCCAGTATCTGACACATAACTCAATATGCTGGTATTTGACTGCCAAAAAAATGCTGGACGTTTCAGCTGCAAATAAAATCAACCAGACCTGTGTCTAGAATTACTAAATCATCTGAAAAATCAAAATAAACCAGGCATCAAAAATGAATACTTTAAACAGAATTCTTAGTTCTTCAAAGCATTACTTTTTGTTATGTAAAGAAGATATAACACTTTCTAGTCTGACTAGGCTCTTGAAAAAGAGCTGTTTGTGGAACACCATATGTTGATGAATATCAGAGAAAAAAACCAAATACTGCACAATAAGAGAGCAGGTAAGCACGCTTCAGTGAGGGATGGGGGAAAAAAGAAAAGAAAAGGGGAAGAAGAATGTATCAGGTAATAGCACTCCACTCTGGAGACCAGCTACTGTTATAACCACAGCTAAGGGCTGAAATATGTACTCTCTCAAAGCAGTTGTGGAGCTATCAATAATTTCGTCATTTCCCTTGTTCTGCATTTATGTTTTTGCACCCCTAATTAAAGAATTGTTCAATACATGTTTGATTTATAATTCATATAATCTTCTCAATTAAAATACAGAAACGAACCCTCTCTAGAAATTCTGGTGCATGTTGTACTAAAATAGAAATTTTTGCCAGAAGAAAGCCAGCAGCTTTGGTCCACTAACAGAGTCCCTGCTCAGCTTCCCAGATATTTCACAGCCCTGCAGAAGTCTCCATTGCAGAAGCTACAGAAAGAAGGATTTTAAGGGATACTGCCTTTCACTCCCTTCTCTTGCCTCCCTTTCACCTCAGCATTTTAATTAAAAGAAAATATCTATATAAAGCAAATATACTGAGGTCAGACATTTGGTATTTTTTTGCTGATACTGAGAGTCTCATTACATCTTACACAAGCAACTAACATTACAAATTCTTTTGAGGAGAAAAAAAGGTGTAAAAGCTCTGTAAAAATTAAAGCACTTTTAATCTCTTTTAATTAGTTAAAGGACATGCTCTAATCCTTGTGAGAAGGGGAGTGAGCAGACTCTCCACAAATTTTCCTCCCCTGAAATGACTCATTTGTGCAGCCATATATTCTTAGCATACACTTACACCTAGAACTTGTCAAAATGCACACCTCTCAAGTCTCATGCAGCACACAAATTTGAGTCCTGTCTCTCACTCCTCCACTATGGTGCTTTTCCCCCCGAATTCTCTGCACATCTCTGCAGACACTCCCCACCAAGCTGCAGGGGCCTCAGAAGAAGGACAGTAACACAGCCAAACCCAAACCAGCAGGTAAATTCTTCTTCAGGATGTCACAGGCAGGTGCCCCACAGTATGAACATGAACAGGCACCAACACACCTTGTTTCCTCTTTAAGAGCATGGCATAAACCTGCTCATAAGCACTTCATTTACTGTGGGTTTTACTGACATTTGTTTCTATTTGCATTGCAACACAGCTCAAAAGCCCCATGCAGAGCTAGAGGACTTGCACAAATGCACACAATTACACTTCTATTTCTGCCCTTATAGACAATATTTGAAATGAAAATGTTCTATGAAGTCCTGCATTCATGACATTAAACTAAATTTCAAATATTTTAGTAAAGCTAAAATTCAGAAAACCAAAACCAACTTCAATATAATATATGCCAAATGGAAATATTAAAAACTATAGTGAGCAGGAACTTAGTGTTATGAGAAGGAATTTTGCTTAGATTGAAATAAGACTCATCTCCACAACTGCTTTTTATTGAAATTTCGAATTTCCAGTCACAAAAGAAGAAACACCTTTCCTATGTCCACAGAAATTGTTCCACCTGGACAGCTTAAGCTCCTGTTCCACCCATACCTCACACCATTTAAAATGCCCTCACCCTGTATTATTTGTACTGTAAGGACTGCCAGCTACTCATTTGTTGCTCCTTGTGTTTCAAGCTGGGTAATCCAATTGAACAGGTACGTTATTATCTAGTTCTTTTGCACTGACACAAGGATAAAAAGACTGTAATTCAAAATTAAGTCATGTTTCAAGAACGGTTCTTAGTTTTGTGACATTTCAGGGAATTATAACGTCAACAGCAGCCCTTTATTACACAAACCATGCTCCTTAAAGGTCTTCAAAGATCCTAGAACTTCAGCACTCTTTCCAAGTTACCTTAAAACAAATGCAATTAAAATAAAAAAATAATTAATCATGTGAAAGTTCAGTACCATTAGGATGTAAATTGCCCATAATAAATTTGATTTGGCCCACTTGAGAATAAAGACCATATCATAAAGCTTAAGCACCTAACTGTGCACCAGATCCGGCACTCTATTTCTCAACTACAATCATCTTCATTTTCTTCCTGATTAAGTGATCACTGGAAAATAATGCTGATTAAGATATTTTTATTTTGACCGCACTTCACCTCATGGCAATTCTAATCATTTTATCTTCAATGCAGTTGAATCACTAAAAGCTGTCGCTTCTGCAAAAAAGATCAACCATCCCCCCATCAATATAAATCAAACTTTCAAGAGAATCTTCATTTTGAAGAAGACAAAAACATTTCCCAACACCTGTAACCAACCTACAATAAACATTTTCTGTAAAGCAGGAAGTTCCTACATAAACCACATTTGTCTGTGAGCACACATGCACGTGTCAAGAGATTCTTTTGATCCACATCTTCTTTGTGCCACCAAAAGAAAAGTAAAGATTAATTCTGGAACCCAGAGGATGGTTCTAATTATTTATGAAACCAAAGAGAAACTTGCACTTATTTTTCAGTAAGTATCTTGGTTCTGGCTTTAGGCACCTTTAATGCTTATATTACCTGAACATAAAATGTTTTCAAACCACCCTCTCAGGGCATATTGTTTCAAACTGACCCTTTAGAATTCATACTGAATCAAGTGAAGGGATTTACTTATGGTGCATCTGAATTGACTTTTGTGCTACTGAGCATGTCACTTATTTCAGTATCCCTGTCAATGACAAGTCAGAAATAAGAGACACCTCAAATCCATGAACTCTTACATGCACATATTTGCAAGGCTGAGCCTGAATCAAGAGTCATCTTTGAGTAATTTTATAAGAAGATACAATTATTTGGTTTTATTTATCAACTTAAGATCAAAAGAGGAGGCAGCAAGTGAAATTAACAATCTTTCTGTAAAAGATTGATTGGTTCAGTTTCGAAGTATAAACTAACCAAAAAGAACAATTAGGCTCAATACAAACTGTTAGTCTTCAAATTCTAGACATTATTTTCAAATTTTGGTAAGTATTTTTCCCCAAATACAGACAGGAAAGATGATCTTATACGCATCTGACATACTGGAGAAGAGATGTTTTGCAAATTGGAATCCTAAATACATAAAACATCCACTGAGTTCTGAAAATTCTTTGAATGCTTTTACCCAAGTTTTATCTCCAAAGTCTTGTTTACTAGAAACTTAAAAGGAAAAGTCATGGCAAGATACAGCGCACACAAACAAGTTTGAGATAAGTAATGGGATAATACAGAAGTTGGATACATTTTTCAGAAGAGTGCAGAGCACAAAGTCTTTAGTTTCTAAAAAATAGCAGCAATTTTAAGGAGAGATTCATTTAGTTACCTCAATACATCAACCACACTTTAGAAGAAGGTAACATACAAAAATTTTAGTTAGAGCTTATAATTTTTAAAAATTATCAATCTGGATGCTTCATAAAAATGCTCAAATGGAAACTTCATTCTAATAAAAATAGATTCCAGGGAATAAGACATTTTGCAAACATAAATCATAATTAAGTCATAAGCAAAATGAATGCTAGAAATTAATTACTCTTCACTCTGAAATTAGTTTACAGAAGGTTTGTTCTATGAAAAAGTACTTGCAGGGACGTGAATTCATAGCTCACATTTTTAAAAATGTCTTGTTCCACAGACCTCAAAGGAGCAAGTTAAGAAGTAGTTCACAGTAAAATGTAAGCAAACAAATGTTTATTTTTGGTATGGATAATTTATGTTCCTCATGATATGACAAAACCCATTTTGTTAATTATTTCATCATTGTTCCCTGTTCAGCAAGAGTTCTTAGTTCAAACACCTGGTCATGGACACCTCTCCTTCCTCTAGACTTGAGCAACATATTAAATTAGTGAAAGCTTAACAACAATGTGAAAGATGGTCAAAACTTTCTCCGAATTCTGTGAATTTTTAATACTTTTCCATAGGAAAACAGTACCAACATGCTACTACTGAAAATGAAGTTTATGTGTAATGAAGCATCAAGTAAGTATATGGAATTAGTTATATCTGAAGGTATGGGTCATGAGTGCATCCATCCATCCAGTTAACAAACAGGGTTTGTTACTTTTAAACCCTTTTTGGCAAGTGGGTCAAAGTCAGACCACTTCCCAGGTCAAAGCTAGATCACTTCCATTAAAACGTTGGGGGGTTTTTCTGATCACAAATCCTTAGCAAAGTGTGGCAGCTCCTGCCCTCATTAACACCTATTTTTAGATTGTTAGTCTGTATTTACTCAGAACTTACCACAAAACATTCCTGTTAGTTTTAGCTTGGTTTCACAACATTACTCATCAGTTAAGTTGCTCTTTTTCAAATTCTCTAGTTATATCTTAGTAAATAAAACTGATTTCTCAAACTAATGTCAAACATAAGGGGAAAATGAGCATTCAAATGCAATACATGCAAGAATTCCAAATGCATTTCCCCAGACAACTCTGACTGAACTCATCCACAACTGATGCCTTTTCATACCTATCTATACATTGCCAACTTTCTACTCTATAGTAATATTTCTTTCCACCCAAATCTTTCTCTATTTATCATAAAAATGTAATATGCAACTGATTGTTTGAATACTCTCAGTTTATCTCAAAGGGCATTCAAAAACCATCTGTACAGTAGAAAACCACACACCTGGAAAACCTGAATTCAGTCCGGATATGGTAACTACTGTAAGCTACTGTAGCAATATTCATTCAGAGGAAATGGGCTGCTTATCTAGCTGCCGAAATGGAAAGGACTCTTTCATACAATAAGGTATTTTTGGGATTATTTTCTTGGTATTTTTCAAATAATGATGGCATATAAATTAAAAATTTTACATCCAGCAGCAAACGGAAGGCTGGTGTTTACAACAGGCATTGTGCACATAGTCCATAAAAAGCAAACAGACCAGAAGGGTGGAATGCAGTCCTTACAAAGACCTGTAACAGAGGAGGTATTCAGAAACACCTGGGTTTCATCCTCTAGAGTTACAACTGCTCTCAGACAGATGTGGGTTTATAATTAAATTAATAATTTTGACTAAGCACCATCACCACCAACAAGAGCTGTTACACATAAATATACATGAATTGCTGTCAGGAAGGTGACACAGACTGGAAAGAAGCATCACTCCTGCAGTCACAGCATCTCTGTCTGCATCCAGGTGTCCTCATACCTTCTACCCTTCACCTGACTTGAATCAGATACAACTCAGTGGAAGATGTTTCAAAGACAATTCACCTTTTGTATGCTCTGCAAAGGTAGGTGGGTGGCAGGAGAGATTCCTGAACCCACAGAGCCTACAACAGCACCTCCCTTACTTCCTAATCCCAAGGCAACACCCTGGGAACCAGCCACAGGGGTGGGAGCAGACACCTGCCCACACAGGTGCTGTAATTGTGACAAAACCTTTAACTTGGGGACTCCAGTCAAGCACAAGGCACCATTAACAAAAAATCACGTTTTATTACTCACTTCTGCTCATAGAATTACTTCTGAGGGTTTGTTCTTTTCCTGTTTTCTCGGGTTTTTTTGTAATCAAGAGTCTGTGCCCAGACTCTTAGTGGAACCAGGAGATACAACTGCATGAATACTGAGTATTCCCTCCACATCTTTTAGCAAACAGATAAATACACAAATATTTTGCATAAAGTTTGGGCAACTCCAAGGGTAACAACTTCTGCTTTACTATTTCTTCTGACATACACATATAGAAAAGACAGGAAAGTGAGACCTCAGTCTATAAAGCTGAGAAATCTTTTTCTAGAAACCTGACATCCCATAGAGTATTTCTCCAAGGAAAATAATTTAATACACATTAATTTTAGAAATTACTGCAATTGGTTTTCAACACGTCTTGGGCCCAAGTCCTCAGAAGAATGCAAACATTTAACTTCTATTGAAATCAACAGGACACCTGTGACTGCATAACTGTGAACTCCCATGCAAACTGCCAACTTCAGACAAGACAGTACTACAGAGTTGTGAAATTTACTTGTGTACACAAGGGCTCATTACGAAAGAAAGGAAAAGAAAGGACACTTCGGAGAATGAGAATCAAGTATTCCCTTGTATACTAGAAAGATGTCCAAGTCCATAAAAAGGGAATAATGAATATACACAACACCCTCAACCTCCACACTTCTCTTTTTGTTTGTACTTCATTTCAATTTTTACTGAATTTACACAGAGGGACAGACAAATTACAAAGACAGGGCGTATCTTAATATCATCAGAAATGTTCAATATATTTATTTGCTTGCTTTTAAAAAGATTGTGATTGTTTCCTGATTTAATAAAACAGGCATTTATATACATTTAACCACAAAGGTGTCACCTTCCAATGATAACATAATTTGAACTTTATATATAAAAAGATTGTGTATTAGCATGAGTTTAGTTGTGTATGTTAACAATTACCACTTCTTCATGTCTTGTTTCTGTAAAGTTACTTGGAGCTAAGTTTAAAATGAAATTACTTCCCTATAGTTTTTGAGTATCTCCAAGTACATCTCTCGCACCTTTTCACCAAACATAAATTTACCCACCTAACTTACAAGGAAGTTGTTGGGATCTTCAATATCAAAACTTATCCAAAATCAAGCCTTCTCAGATGATTTCTAAAACACTTGCTGAAATTCTTTCTACTGGGGTCAGACATTGCATGTTCTAGTCATTACAGGCTTCCCCTAGCTGGGATTTTTTGTCCCCTCCCCATGTTTTCTGCATCAGCCATGGTACAGTGCCTCCCCTCTACATGTTAATCCACAAAGGACCAACATTCACTGCAGAGATAAATCTTACTGCTTTCTCCCTTATAAATTTCAAATAATGAACCTCTCAGTACTATTTCAAATGTCAACAGCATCTCTGGCTCAACACAACAGCTAATTTAAATCAACTACTTCTGTGTGTGAGAAAGAATGGAAAATGCATTTGTTTTAACCCAATACTAGCACTTGATTTAATTCATGCTCAAAGATGGTAGCACCAATATAATCACCACAAATACAAAACCTGCAGAGATAAACTTTTCATCTATACTGTGTTAAAGTAGTTCTTTACAAACCTCAGGATAAATGGATGCCTTTTCCTTCAAATTCTTCTGGATCTCAAGAAGAATCCAGCTCGAACAGGAAAAACTGTGACTGTCAGTAACTTGGGTTGCTGGTCATTGAAACAGACAACAATTGCTTTAGCTTCTCCTCACTCTTACCAGTTGGCAGTGCAGCTTCCCCAGGCTCCATCTGTTAAGATAAGAGCTACTCATCCTGCAGTGTTTTCCCCAGCTACAATTATTTTAGAACAAATGTGAATTCAGTATTTGTGGAAGTTACTGGACTGACAAGTACTTGCTGTCTGAAATAAGGGCAGGGCAGGTTTCTCACCATGCACTGACCAACATGCCTGATCTGAGAGACAGTCCTACAGATAAAGGCATTTCAGATTTTTTGGACTTAACCAAATCACAAATAACTCTGCTGATGCCAATAAAAAGATTAAATAAATAAGAAAATGCATTAGATACACTTCAGTCAGCAAGACCTAATGAAATTTACTCCCAAGGGTACTTGAGGAAGTAAGGAAAGTAATTTCTGACTCATTAGATATTCTAGTCAAGAACACACAGAGAATGAGCACAGCTCCAGAAGATCTAAATGAACCGAAAAAAAAGGACTTTTCGTTTTTGTAAAATCTAAATTCCACATCCAAACCCACCTCTTGATTATGTCTGTCCTCCAGCTTGAAAAGCACAGTGGCAGAATTCAAGCTTGACAGATGAGTGGCACTGCACGATGTCAACAGGTTACTGAAATTAGCAGTTTAATCACCAGGGGAGTAAAAAATGTACACTCTCCAGCTGAAAGTCAACCTATTAACTTCCAGCCATGTACAGTGAAGAATAGTGGGTGGGCTGAAATTTGCTTACAGTGAGCTGAATCCCAGTAAGCAAACAGGCTGCTGCACTCAAAAGGAAGGAACAGTGACAAGGAAATTACGATACAGGTAAGTGAAGGTGTTACAACCAAGCCTGCTCCTCATCTATCCTCTTTCCAAGACTGTCCAGAGATAATAGGGAATAGTTTGTGTTACCTGAGTAACCAACAAACTTTTATATATATACATGTGTGTGTGTATGTAAGTGTGTGTGTACCCTCACATAAATATAAATAAATACATTCCCCATACAGATGTGTATTCCACTAAACGGAAATTTCCACAGGAAGGGCATACCTGTAGGTAACACCAAGTCTCTTAAACCAGTCCATGCCTCCAAACAAATCTCAACAAAAAGGATCACAAAGGGAGAAAAAAAATTTCAAATTTAGATGCCTTCTTGAGTGGCACCATCTGTTTTCTATGGGAGATGAGGGGAATAGCTTGAAACCACCCTGATATCTGTTGGAGGGACAACACAGCAGAGAATAAACACTCCAGAAGGATGCTGGAATGAGCTGATAATAACTTCCTTCTCCAAGTGATAGAGGAGCGAAAAAGTGCTATTAATGGTGTTGTGGCTTAACCCCAGCCAGCAACCAAGACCTTTTTCTCACCAAGAAGGAGGGGCTGGAGGGTAATGTGAAATTCAAGGGCACCCTTGGCTGCGGGAACGATGCAATGGTGGAGTTTGAGATCCTTTGAACGGTATATGGATATTTTTTTAACAAGAAAAAAAACCCTAAAACCTTCTTCTGAAATGTTCCTTTCTCTCACAGAAGCACCTAAATTCCTATGAAACTTAATATAATTACATAGCCAGATGAAGATATTTATACATAAGTTACAGAATCCTCTGCTAGGAAAGTAACGAGGAAATAAAAAAAGAGCCACAACAAAACAACAGATGTCTCAGCAGACCAAGGGGTGAGGGCAGCATTCAGCGAGGTTCTCTGCTTTGTAAGGCCCCATTTGAACCCAAGCACAGTGAAGGCAATTTTGAAGCACTCTAAATAGACTTCTACCCTTCAGCCTGCACTGTGGTCTGCAGAGTGAAGGAAATGTAGGTTTATCCCAGATACATCCAAATTCCTGTGGCCCAGGCTCTGTGCAGATATGAGAGCACCATCAGAAGAAATCAAAGAGAACCAACACCCAAAAGTATTTCAACGCCTGGCCCCAAACTCAGCAGACAACAGCAGCCCTGGTGTGTTGACAAAACAAGAAAAACTTTCCATGCCCAGTGATACAACTGCTGGTTCTCTTCAGCAGATGCCATCCCTGTGTTCCCACACCAGATAAGAAGTATGCCTCACCTGCTGCAGAGCTACAGCAGAGATAAATAGAAAGAAAAATACCAGATTTTAGGGTTTGATGGGGTATTTTAAATATAGGTTTAGCTGTAAGTTGGAAATGTAAGCAGAAGGTAACAAAGATGATAAATAGGATCACAACCTAACAACTGAGATCCCAAGTTTTCAACTTAATTCTGAAGGAAGCAGGAAATAGAGGTACAACAAAGCATCTTTTTTTTTGTAATGGAACATGCCGCATTTTTTTCTGGACACCACAACCACAGTTCAATGTCACCACTAGTGACTTGTATCTGTTCCTAGGGGACCTAGTACACCTGAAATGCTGCAAGGGCATGTGGTGGTCAGGAAACACAGTCTCAGTGGAGAACCTAATATGATATGGTGAAAGTGACACGAAAGAGCATTATAATGCCATTATGCTGAACACAGTCAAGCAAAACTCTACAATAAATTAGATGTTTAACAATGTTGATGGGAAAATCCAAAGAACAGTTGAGACCCTTGTACTACATCCAACTTTTAGAAGACAAATAACTCAGACTACATCTTTTGGGCTGTAAAACAACAATGGACATTCCCAAGTTTGAATGTCTATACAACTGCAAATGAGCTTACTGTATCTGAAAGAAGTAATTTTTGTATCTACTTAGTATTATCTTTTTTAGATTTAAAATGAGTCTGTAAGTTAAACATTTTTCTTGAAAGATTATGAACTGTTTCTGAAAATACGATTGATTTAAATACCAAAGATTACAGATTTAAAGAAAATGTAAATGTAATTGCCCAGACACCACACACAAGAATTTCCTAATTACTAGCAGTAAGTTTTACTTCATTCCAAAAACTGACCAGTACCTCAGAGAATACTGACTACTAAATTAACCTAAACTTAGTGTTCAAAAAGAAAATCATAGCCCTCTCTGCAATGACTGGAATCTATGAAGATGTGTACATAAAAAAGCCATCAAAGGAAAAAGAACCACCTTCCTCATACCTCAAGTCTCGTATACTGTATTCATTATCTGCACTTAAAGAAAAAGAACATCATGAAAGGAACACTGTAAAAATACCCTTATGCACAGTGTCTCCTCAGAGACTATAAAAAGTCTTTTGGGTTTGTTTTGGTTTGGGTCTTTTGTTGGTTTTGGGTGTGGGGGGGTAATTTATTTTAAGGAACTAAACTCTATCCTCCCTCTTTGAAACACTGTGGTCATTGGAGCTTTGGTAAAGTGCAAAAGAGATTTAAGGAGGTGCTCACGACTAATGTCACCAGGATGCCTCTGAGGGCATTTCCATATACAATCTGCATGATCTGCTGTTTTTCCCACTACCTAAAGCAAGCTAGAGAGAAGGAAATATTATCATGACTTACTGGACTTATGCAGGTTTATATGGTGATTTGTTTAGCTCTTTCCCCAATTCTTTCCTTATCTAATATAGGCAGTAGATAAAAATCTCCCCTGGAGAGGGAAGAGGAAGTCTTGCTTTGTTCCCCATCCCACAAGTCCTGAAGTACACATGACAGAGAAAACAAATTTTTGCCCCATGAACAGTAATTTCTCTCACTGACTCAAGAAGCAAACATTCTGTACTTACTCAAAACTGCAAACAGCCATTTATCAACTTGCACATGGGAAAAAGAATTATTTCGTGGCCAATTTTATTTGAGAAATACTTAAAATGCCACATATACACATGCACAGACACATGAATTTGTTGTCAAGATAACAGGCTTGAATTTTTCAGAAGCTGAGAGCAGGGTGGCAGCCAACATTCAGTTCTCCCCTGATATTCTCAACAGAGTCCCATGCATGTAGTTAAGCACAGCCTGTACACAAATTTTGAACTGTCAGTTCAAGATCACATTTTGACTTACGAAAATAACATTTTGGAATACATGAATGGTTAAAAACACTTAAGCAAATTAATAATAGAGCAATTTTAATAGAAAAAATCCAGATGTTTTGCCTTTTAAAATTACCTTATGACACCAAACAGCAAACCTATGTTGTAAGGGAAATCTTACCTATTTCTGCCTCATTCAGGGAGAAATTTTAACATATATATGTGTTGAGTAACAATGTAGATACATTATTTTCTTGAAATCAAGAGTATATTGACCCAACTGAATTATTCATTGGCACAAAATCACAAGATAAAACACAAAGATACAATAAATGGGAAGAAAAAACTTTTCCCATTGCAAAAATGATCCATCCCTGACAAGATGCATGAGCTCTTGTTGAGCTCATTATGTAAAAAATCAGGATTTCTTCTAGAAATTTTCTCATATAACACATACACCAGTATAAACATGCCCTTTTGTTCATGAGACAAGAACATTTCACTCTATTTTTGAAAGCTAAATAGTTAAAGACACCATAGAAACAAGCCAGCTGTTATTTAATCAATAATAATAGGGGACTGTTACTGACATGATTGACCATATTTCCTCCCAGAGGAAATAGGAAAGCCATCTAAAAGAAGATTCAATTTCTTCATTTGCTTGCCACCTTCTTTCCTTTTAGGCAGTGGCTTCTGCTACTCTCTCCTTCTCAAAGTCACCTTATTTTCTATTTAAAAGTGCAAAAGTACCTGACAGCAAACATAACTAGGCTGGATAGCAACCAAGGTGGCAAATCTGTGACCGCACTGCTCTCCTGCCCTCCAGCCCCACACCGGGCTGCTGCTGCTATTTATATCATTGTGTGCACACAGTAAACACAGCTTTCACATTCTGTTATGTTAAAAAAGGTGATAACCATTTCCTTGCTTCTAGCTCAGCTTCTAAAATAGCAATATCTTCTTCTTAACACAAATAATTAAGAACAGCTACTTGTCACATCACCATTTACTCCAATGTTACGCATTTAAAAAGCCACTACTCTAAAATCAGTCTCAAATGAAACAGATACTAACTGTGTTTTATGGCACTTTAAGCATATTACCAAACATTCAGGATAGTCAATCCATCAATTAGGATTTTATTTACTTAAATGTTGATTAAGTTTTTAAATGTTTTAATCCATAACTCATTGCAGAGATGATACAAGATAGAATCAAAAGAAATAATCTAGTATCAATTTAACCTTTAAAGACATAAAAGATAATGAGACATCAATTTATTTTTGTTATATGTTGTCATTAAGAGATATAATATGGGAAGTTATGTACAAATCTAGACAAAGTGCTAGCACTCCTGTCAGTACACTAGAGCAACATAACTGCTTTTAGTACTGGTTACAAACAAAAGTTACCAAAAAGTGAAGATGAAACACTGTATTTTCAACTGCCATTTTTAATTAACCTCCTCTAATCTCAAACAAATATATAGCTAAAATACCCAAATCTACATGCTGGAGACCTTTTCAGCTCAAAGTATTTCTCCCAGGGTGCACTCCCCAGCTACAACCCTGACACTATGGAGCCACTCTGCTACAAAGGCTGCAATAAAGCACGTGTCACCTCCAATGTAAAATAAGTGAAAATACATTGCCTTCACAGCACTAGCTTCCCCCTTCTCTTTCAAAGTTTTAAACCAAACTTGACAACAATGAGATTGCCCCTAAAAGAACACTTAGACATAATGTAAACCATCTTTTCCCAGTGCTGCCTGCAAGCAACACTCCAGAACTTGGGTCCAGAAAAAAAAAGAAAGAAGCCTGCACTAAGGAGTTAACTATTCTTCTATGAGAATGTGAAAAACTATAGCTTTTTCTGTCTATTAAATTCTGCTATTCTGTCCTAGGAAAAACTTAAATATCTGGAGGCAGCAAAAAGACCATCAGATTTTATGCCCAGTGTCACTCTAAAATAAAGATGGCAGAATTTCTGATCTCTTCAGAAGAAGCTCATACCCCATTTTTTTCCACTTCCTTTTATAAATTTAGTTGCCATCAAGTGAAATTTTATTTGAAAGAAATGTTGCTTACTCTACACTCCTCTAGAATAACCTTTTTTGGCCTACAGGAAGTTGATGACAACAAATCCACACTTCATAACAGTTGCAATGCCCACGCAAAACAATAATCTGTGAGCATATTAATTATTAGACAAGACAAAAACTGAAAAACACTCTAGCTAAGAAGTTATTTTCAGTTTGAGACAGCTTACAACTCATA
Source organism: Ifrita kowaldi (assembly GCA_013398055.1). Taxonomy (NCBI): domain Eukaryota; kingdom Metazoa; phylum Chordata; class Aves; order Passeriformes; family Cinclosomatidae; genus Ifrita; species Ifrita kowaldi. The sequence continues at coordinate 206,101 of VZRS01004388.1, read as the reverse complement.
TCTGCAGGGACACAACTACTTAAGGCAAAGTTTTTCAGAACTCTACGCATCCGTGTAACCAAATGAGAACACATCACTGACATATAGAGACACTACAAGGCTTGCTAAATTAACAAAGTTATTATTTAATGAAAAGCATCAAAATCAGCTGGCTATTAAGACAGTGCTACACTGATGAGCTAGATCTACTTTTGCCCCATGCAGATTTGGAGGATATCTGCCATGAAATCACTACAGCAGTGTACAAACCAGAGCCCCTCTATATTTGGATTTCTGCCCTACAGCATCACACCAGCCCTAGACATAAAGGCACACAATCATGTAAGAAAAGCCAGGAGCTGCTACAAATTCAACCTGATAGTCTACATTCAGCTGTCTGTATACACCAGGTATTCAAGTCAGCATGTAAATAAAACACAATTTAGCTTTCTATGAGTCTAAACTCAGAGTCTGTGTACACTGCACGCAGTGATGCAGTAATACTCACATAAATGCAGTAGCAGAAGTCATCAAGCCAGCACAGCACAGAGCTTATAATAACATTCCCCCACTAACACTAGTGAAGATGCTCTGAGAGGATGAATCCAGTAGCACAGGACCCTCTGCTTTATATTGCAGCACACTATTTTCTCCTGACACTCAGGTTGGATGGGGCTCTGAGCAACCTGGTCCAGTCAAAGGCAATGTCCATGGAGGAGCTGGAACAAGATGATCTTTAAGGTCCCTTATAACCCAAACCATTCTAAGATTCTCTGGTCTCTTCTGCTTTTGTAGCTGTTTTTAAATATAGGCAGGTCCTTCACACATCTCTGCACACTTCTCACTCTTACTTAATTACACAGTTGATCAGGGTGCAAATATAGCTTCACTTTGCCCCACTTCTACCCTCACAATATTTTCATTTGACAATCATACTAGCTAAATTTGAACAAACTAACTTAAGCACCCATTTGTTAAAACAACCTGATTCAGTCAAGAGAAATAGCTATTTACTGTCGTCAACAACAGGTCAACCTGAGGCAAATGCAAAGTTTAACTAAACAGTTAATGTTTGCAACATAAACTGCAAAAATTTGATTTAGTGTTCTCCCTGAAAACAGCAATTTGACCTTCCTATAATGATCAGGAGTATGTGTCAGAACTGAGCAACATTTAAAAGGAATGGGGGAAAGCTCCTGTTATACCTCAAGACCACACAAAACTCATTTTAAATAAAGATACATCAATGACTTAAACTGCTCAAAAAGTTGCTTTAACTACTTGTTTCCTGGGGTTTCTTAATTATAATATGAATGACCCCATGAAAGAACACATCCAGTAGGATGTTATTCCTTGGTTATTGTGAGGACTTCTCAGCTTCCTTCCTGCACTCTACAAGATCTCATGATTAAAGTTGGGTGGTTGACCTGGAAAATTCTGCCTCATGTGATAAGACATTAAATTTCAAAAAAGACACAATAGCTAAGCACACAAGCCTTCTTTCAAAAAAACACAAAGAACACAGAACTCTTTTTGAATAGGCTTTATTGCTGTATTAATAGCTGAAATGCAGAGCAGTCGAGGGAGCAAAGCCCTCTTTTCCTCATTTGAACTCACTCAACTGGCACAGGATTTCTTTCCCACTCTCCCAATCCCTCGGGTCCCTACAAATCAAGACCAAAACAGGACCCAGCTGTCTCAGCTTGTTGTTCAAGCCCATTCAATTACAGCTGGAAGGCGGAATATTTCCTGGCACAACTTTCCTCTGGGATACTTACTCATGTGAACAAAACCTACAGACTGAGCAGGTACATTCACCCACTGCTGGGTACTGGGCTTGTTAAATGTACTTCCTACACTCCCAAGAAAGTGCTTAAGTAGTTACTGCCTTAATTAAGAGCTAGCAAATGAATTCACATAAAAAACATTAACAGCAAAGAAACCATAATGATGTAGTTGTCCTGACCACCAATGAGCATGAGAGGATCTTTCTGCCACTCAAAGTCCTGTAATCAGATCCTATAATCAAGATACAGATACTCCACTTGACTATGCCAAGCCTGTGCTAAGCATGCACAAGATGAGGGGCTATCAGAGAATATACACACAAAGCAGGCAGGTTAAATTTGGGGATTTCAGTGGGGAACACTTCTTTGAATTTCAAAAATGTTGTCATTTCTATGTTTGCTAGCCTTCTGTCAAAGGATTTAAAAACATCTACAAATAAAAAATATCCAGTCACACATGCTCCAGAGTAGTCATAAGAATGTCATCCCCATCTGTGAACATACAAGAGAATACTAGCCAAGACTTCAAGCTAAGCAGCAGCAATACGTGAAAAATATTTCCAAATACAGAGTCATTCCAGTTATTTGAGTCAAAGGATGAAAATTCAGTCCTTAGCACTTTACTCCTATTTAGACTGCTCTGAGCACTCACAGACTTTGGGATTGCTCTTACAAACATTCTTCAATTTATTTTTATTTTAGTCATGAACAAAAATTCCTGAAGCAGAGAAAAGACAGATACAAATTCTCTTCTCTTCCTGCTTCCATCTGCTGGTCAGACAAGTCTTCTAAGGCACTACTCTTTGGCCTCTGGACTGTGGGCACTACTAAAGCTCACGAGTAACTGAAAGAAACTTACGGATATACAAACTTAAATATTCTACACAGAAGTCCACAGCTCCAGTAGAAATTATTTTTAAGTCCAAAAGGTAGAAAGCTACTATTAAAGGATACCAGATACTGTTTCTATTATCCCTATAAATAACTCTTTTCAAAAACTCCAATGAGACATTCCATTTACTGTCATTACTTCAATATTTATTAAATGCAATGCCCCTGTTAAAATGCATGGCTTTGCAAAACACCACAGCTTTCCCCCACACCCACTCAATACTTTAACCTCACAATGCTTTGTTAATGCACATTGATAACAACTGCAGCACAGCAGAAAAACAATGCCACTCCTGACAACAGGGTAAGTATTTGGTGCAATGTCTCCAGAGCTGATTCTCCTACAGAAGCTGGTAACAGACATTCACCAACAATCTTTCTAAAGTGCTCAGAATCAAAAACAAACAAAAAAAAAACCCAACAAAAACCACACAGGTCAGGAAACCAAAATAAGAAGCCACAACTTTGTTTCAGCTGTCCACAGCCTATCCACAGTAACTGATACCAGCGAAATACTATAATTGTGTTGTAATAAACTACTACATACATTTTTGTCCTAAAAATTAAAACAAACCAAGAACATTTGAAATAAGTATGTTCAGAAACATGTCCCTTCCAGATACATGCTGCCATTAATGCTCAATTACAGTTTAAACATCATCTGCATTAACCAAATATCCCATGCTTTCTTTGTGTCTAGTATCCATTTTCCTTTACAATTTCCTCTCTGAATACTGATTAGCTTCATTAGCTTCTATGCTAATGAAGATACATGAACAAATGAAAGCTGCACAACACAGGGAATCCAGCTCAGGAGATTCAGCTTTGCACTGATCTGTCAGTATTACTTCATCAGGACTAGTAAAGCTCTACCTAAGAGCTGTTCCAGCTATCTCAGAAGATCACTGATACAAAATCCCATAAGTCAGGATTTGCATTGATTCCCAAGCTGAAACCTCTCCTAGTGCAATTTGCTCTGTAACACAACTCTCATCATTGCTGTTAGAATGCCTCAATGACCTTTCAAGCAATCTGAGTTGTGCTCGGTAGCCATACCATTTGCTTGTTTTACAAATATGATTTTAACAAACCGAGACAAAATTTTATTATTACTAAAGGAAATCAGAATTAAGCACATTACATTTGGTATCTCATTTCCATTACACTTAGTACCTCAGCAACATATCCCTTTAAAAGGCTTCAAGTAATGCAACATTTTAAATTATAATTTATGTACGTACAGCACCCAGTAAGAAGCAAAAATGAATCATTAGCTCTGCGGCAGACAAAAAAAAAATCAAATTAGATACACAGCTCTGAGTAAATAACAGCTGCAGTCTTTTAAGAAATGGTCAGCTGGTGTTAGAGATGAATGCTGCTCCTGCAGACCACAATGGGCACTACTCTTCAAAGGCTCCAAACACCAGCCATTGGATCAACAGTGAAACAGACCCTCAGTTCTTCAACACGGACACCTAATGCTCAAGAAAACTGCTCACTTCAGAAATTTGACTAACAACAGTATTGTGTAGTCTAGACAAGAAAGAAATGAACTAGATTATACTGTCAGTATTGTATGATCAGTGCACTCATTCTTCAGTCAGTGTAAAGTACATATCCATGTTCCAAACCTGTATCTGATTATGAAATCCAGTTATCATTGAATGGGCTACAAAAGTTCACACAGTGCTGAAGATTTTATAGCTATAGCAGCAGTCTGGAGACTTTAGTTTTTTAAAAAATCCTATATGACCTTGGTCATATATCAAAGAAGGCCTCACAATTTTAAATAAAATTTGAGATAACCTCAGAAAGTCATGTTTTACCTGAAGATTGCTCTCTTGCAATTACTATGTATTACATAACTAAATAGCCCCAGTATCTGCAAACAACTGAATTTCTCGTAGATAAAGCACAAATTAAGTAACACTAATACAGTACAAAACAATATTTATGTCAAATAAAAGCCCAAAGTGCAAGACTGATGAGTTAATAGTTTCCTTCCCAAAATACGGTACCTTTCCCACAAAGCAGACAAACAAGGCGGGGGAGAAAAAAAACCTAATAAAAAATGGCACAAAGCTATTAAACAGAAAGGAACCATTCCCTGGCTCAGCCACTGCCAGAGCGACAGCGCTATGCAAGACCCAGAAGAGAAACTTTTGCCTGAGTCTTGCCACTCTTCCCAAGGCTGTCCTCCTGACCTCTAAATTTCATACCTCAGTGATGCCAGTGGGACAAACAACCTCCCAGGGGAGCCAGCAGGATGACTTACCTGGTAGCTATCACAGTACTTTAATAGGAACCCCCGCATAAATGTGGTTGCACTGGCAGAATCAAGGACTAAAACAGCACAATATTGCATTTTCAGAAGTGCTGGGCAGCCATCACATTACTACTAAGTGCAACAGCCTAGAACTTCTTCCAGGAGACAAAAAATTATACAACCTCCAACCACCTCCACCTTGTATTTTAAACCTTGTATTTTAAACACCTTGTATTTGAAACTCTGATTCAACTGATGACTGCAAACAACTAACGACAATCCTTCCCTCCCTTTGCAAACATCAAACACATCTCATCTGAGACTGGGACATCTATAAGGAGAGCTGACAAGTTGCATTAGAACAAAATGAAGTATAAAGTCTTTGTGATAGCATGTTTATTTGCATAATAGACTGACATGAGCAAACAAAACCAAATATTCCTGGAGGAAAGGGGTTTGGTTTCCTGAATATCTCCCTACACAAGGACTTGGAAGTGAATTATTTTTATGCAACAAAAAATGTTCAAACATGTAACAGTTGTAAAGCCTCAAAATAGGATTATTTCAAACAGACTTGAATACCTGAGACAAAACAAGGGAACTTTAGGTAGATTTGCCAACAGTGCATGAATACTGCTCTTTTAACCTTCAAAGTAGTTAATATCTATGATAACTTGGTAGAGGAAAATGCCATACAGAATCCTATACCTTAAAAATTTTAAATAGCCAAAAATTCAGTTAAGAATATTCTAAAATAACACATTCTGAGCAGTATAGATATTTATATAAATATATTATTTTAGGCAGTGACACTTCTTTTAAATGAAAACTTTCTCAGCAGTTCTCAGTAAGAAAAAAATTATATGTACACTACACATATGTTTCTCTCTGATGTTCCCCCTTCCCTCTGACAGCTTGTTCATCTTACTTGATGCACAGTGTTGAACATTAAAATACAAATTCCATTTTATACTGGTATTCAAATAACTTGATGTAATTTCAGTCAAGCATGTGCATCTGTGTAAGACCTTCTTTAATGCTCATCTATTTTTCTACTATATATCAATTTTATGTTTTCATTTCTAGAATTCAGGCATTAAAATATGTAGGTACTACAGTATCGATGTTGTATACCAAAAAGGAATTGACTTCACAGTTAAAATGCTTGATCAACTGTTTTTATACATTGCAAAAAGGTAGAAAACAAAATACCATAAGGAGCTGGGATATTACAGCTTGATCTGATAATGTAATTTTTTTCCACAAAATATTACTCTGAGTTTAGTAACAGCCTGAATCTAAAAGCTTCTTGAAGTCAGTCTTTACACATTTTCCAGTGGCCTTTATCATCAAAACATCAAAAACATCACAATAATATAACAATAACATTTAAAAAATATAACATGCACCTCAAACTCAACAGCTAATCCAGTAATAAATCACAGAGAGAATTATTTGATTTTTCCACGTAGTGAGCGCAGAAAAATCTTAATTCTTGCTGGGAACTAAGAGTTTACATCATTTTTGGATGGTACCAGAAATTTGTGGAACTGTGTCTTAAAATTTTAACCAAGGTCAAGTACTAAAGCATGTAGATGGCTTTTTTAATATATAAAAATATATCTATTTATCTGTGTGTATATACGTGTCTATATACACACCTACACACATACATACATGTATGAATAGAGTATACCTATATTTACATAGAATTATATGAATAATTTAATTCAGTGAATTAAAATAAATACAGCCTACAGATTCTGCAGGGGCTTAGTCATGTGGTTTCATTAAGAGCTGTGTGCTGCATAATTAGGTACTACTTTATGGCACAAGTCCTGGCACTACCTACAGATTTACACCAGTTAAAAAGAATGTTTCCAACATGAACATGTCCTTCACCTAACTGGTGAATCTGATTTTCAGTATTTACTTTCCAAGATACTTAATTTGGAAAAACTAAAAAAAAAAATAAAAGTGTAAAGAAAGTATCAAAACATTAACACAACTAAATATTGCTTAATACTGGAAACATGCTTGATTCCATGTAATCTCACATACTCCACTCCTTAAGGTAATATAAACAGAAAATGTTTCCTTCTGGAAATTAAAATCCTGAAGCTTTCAGTAAATCAGCTGAAGCCATGCTTTCAACAGAACACAGTCCATTTACCTGCAGAAAGCAAGCTGCTTTCTCATTAACAAGAAATATACTAAATTTCTTACTAATATGTATCCTACACAGTAGTGATTTACTAATTATTTGTATTGCTGCATCCCATACCACCAGCAGGCTTACACTCAATGCTAAGCCTAGAAGGAAAATTAGCAGCTTGCTTAAAAAACATCTATTCTTGCTGAATGTTTTTAAGCAAACTTTTGACCACCTTTTTAGAGTAATCACACCAAAAAAAATCAGCATCTTTGAACAGAATGCGAAGTGACACAGTATTTACAGCAGCTCAGAACAAACTTTAATTAATAATCTTACACTTTTAGAAATTGCCACTGTGCAAATTTGTTGTGAGGAAAACTGTTCACACTGCCACAGTTTCTAATTTTCTATAGCTTCACTTCTTCCATGCCTAAGCACTGTGCAGAGGTATTTTTAAACCAGCATTATTTTCACACTGAGGTGCTTCTTACTACTTCAACTTGATCAGTTGAGTTAAGGTTCTACACTACGTGCATGAACAATCAAAGCCAAAGGCAATTTCTCAAACTGCATTTGATAAAGAAGTTTTCTTTCATCTTTCACTACTGCACAAACACAACACTCACGTCATTTGAGTTTAGGATAAAATTTAGCTTAAAAACAAAGATGAAAAGCTTGCTTTAATGCTACAGAGGTACTGCAGGTCTTCAGCCCACTTATGAAGATCACACTATGAACTGAAAAACAAAAAGGTGTGTTTAACAGCTTTATTAATATATGAGGTCAACATGCCCTCAGTCTCTTGATCCAAAATATTCTGCTGTACTAAATACTCTCAAAATATTCTATCCTAAAGAATGCTGAATAAAGTTTCTCATGATTTTAGGTACCTCCTGTTTATGCTCTTTTCCTCACAATTCCTCCCAATTCGTAGCATATATATAAATAAACTTATTTCCAGATTGTTTGGATACAATCTTTGAAACACTCACTCATGTAGTATATTAGAAGAGATTAGTAAATCTGGTTTAGGAATTTAGCTCAAGTCTCATCCCATGTATAGTCAAGAACTGCTCACTGTTTGCTCTGCCTGCTGTCCACACCCACATCTATGGTTTGTGAACATCTTCTGCAGAATTGCTACAGACAGACACCCTGTCCTGCCAAGGAATGATTTCTCTTCCTTCCACCAGAGCTCTGTTTCTATTCCTTTCATCCACTTCTGCCCAACCTACAACTGCTATGAGAAAAAAGGCGTTTCCTCTTTGAATACAAGTTAAGTGTTTAGACCTAATCCAATTTTAGCAATATCTTTGTTTCTGATATACAGGTAAGGAAAAGAATTGCAGAACTTCGTATTTTCTCATGCTGCTATGGGTTTTTAATGCTGCCAAATTTGGGGTGGGCCACAGCAATTAAAAGGCATGAGAAATACAATGTAGAGAGCAATTCTTGCTCTTCTAGGTGACAAAAAAGTTAAGGAGGCCATTTCAAAAGGATGGTATAGATTGGAAGAAAGGGTTCTTATTCAACATTTTTTCTCACTGACTAGTAAATCCTTAAGTAACCTTGAAGGAGAGGGGAAAGGAAGAGATTGGGAGAAGAGGTACTGTTCTGGAGTTTGGGTGTTCCCACCCTCCCACACTTGTACAGTGTTATTGCTTCTATGTGCATAGAGGAAACAGAACAATAAATTGCTGCAGTTCAAATACTGAGTCAGATCTCCAGCTGATATAAACCAGCTCAGTTTCATCCATTTCCAAGTCTCACAAGGTTCATGCTCAGTGATCTCCTTTAAAGGTCACTACAGTCAAGGTGGTTTTTGTTTGGGTTTTTTTTTTCTGGGTTACATTTAACTCCTTGTACGACCACATAGTATATTTTACAATTAAATTAGGATAGTCTTAAAACTTCTCTGAAGTGCTTTACACAAAGAGCAGATAATTCTCCAAAGCTTTAAGCTATGCTAGCTGACAGGATTTCATTTAGCTATTTTGTCACCTAGAACTGCATAGAATCAAACACATTTTTGCACTTTCTCCCTCCCCAACCTTTAGATTTTCCACAGAAGACTGCATAAAAACATAGACCAAGTGTCAAAAAATATCCCTACTCATTGCTGTGAAGCAAGTTCAATGAAGAAATTTTCCCCAAAAAACCAAATCTAGACTACTCTTCTAGATAAATTTCATGTACACTCTCTGATGACCCAAGCAGGTTAGCACAGCCACCCACATTCCCACCTCTGGCCCAGACTTCTGAACCAGGTAATTGGTCATCATAAATCCCTTTGCAAACAGCATGCTTCTTCCCCAAATTTATTACTAATGACAACAAAAATCATTACATCACAGAATGCTCTTGATGCTTCAAGCAGGGAAGGAAATGAAGTGAATTCAGTCCAGATTCTGCAAAGTAATTTTCAATAATCTTTCAACTACTGCTTTTTTTTAAATTCTACTGCTAGTCATTCCAAGAGACACTGTATGCACTGGTCTCTAAGAGAGAAAGAATTACAGGAACTGAATTTAAATAAAAAAGAAACTGAAACTTCTATTAAATCAACTTCCCACGAACTTCCATGCCTTGTATTGCTACCCCAGTATGTCCCTGCTGGTGCTGCCCCCTTCCCCTCTTTTTTCAAGTCTCCATACAACTTCCCAGGAGATGCAGGTCCTGAGAGGGCTTTGGAGGTGCGTTCTAACAACCAATACTGAGGAACACTGCTGCAGCCATCCACATCTCACTCAACAGCGAGGGACCAATATCTGCATCAGGTCCAGACCCAGGACAGTGATCCAAAAGCACAGATTCCCAGGCAGGCTGGGTAAGCCCAGCTCCAAGGCTGTACACACCCAGTGAGCCCACACACAGACACAAGCTGTACTGGATGGATGGCTGTTAGGATGCTGTTGTTAATACCCTGCCTAATATTTTTATTAGGGTATTAACTCCAGCATACAGGAGTTAAGGACTTCAGTGATATCAATACTTTGGGGGTGCTCACCTCAGCATTTCCCGTCCCTTCTTCCTCATCCTGGTTGGTTTTCCAGCCACCCTCCCCTCCTGTCAGTCAGGCATGCCTCAGTCTGGAAATACCAAAAGCTTGCTTCATGTTTGCCACAGTAATCCCTTTTCATAAAGCCTGTCAGGTCAGGATAACAGCATGCACACTCTCCACTGATGTTCTTGAAACATTTTAGCCTTCCTTTGCCCTTTTATCTCAGGGATACATTTATTTCCCATATTTACACATTAACCAAGGCCTAACAGTAACTGCATGTGCAAGCAAGAAAGCTAATGAATTCTGATGAAATCTGCCTTTCCCTAGTTTTACTTAGCACACTAATAAACCCTTTTGAAGCAGTTTCAAATGAAAGGGGGGATGGGGGAAAAATAATATGCACTGTATCTGAAGACCCACCTTCCTATTACTTCCAAAAAGATTTTTTTAAAGAAACTGACACCCAACAATGTGCCTAAAAGTCACGGAAGAGCAGGTCCCAACCAAAAATTAATGAGGAACTCATATATTGCTATGTCGTGGAAGTAAGGGCTTGAAAACAAGGTATAAACTACTCTTGATCAAGAATGAGAGTGCAGACTTGTTTAAATCAATTTAAACATGGTGTGTTCTCAGGATGATTTCACTCTCCTGACACATCCTTACTTCATACAAGCATGAGGGCTTGTGCAGCAGAACCAGCTCACTGCTCCAGCTCATGGAACACCAATAACAAAAAGTCCTACATGACTTCATGCACCTGTTACCTTTTAAGGCCTCCATATGTAGCATACACATGCTAGATTTCTTTTTCCTTCATATGTGTTTGCATTTGACACAACATTAATTTTGTTTGAAGTGACCTACGCTGCCAAATTTTCACCCACAAATTCTCATCAGCAATACTACTTACTCTTAATTTTCTTTTTCAAAAGATGGCCCAGCTCAAAAAAAATGTTAGCCATTTTCTTTATACGTTGCAAAGAGCATCACCTTCTTAAAGTCGAAGTCCAACGCAGTCCTAAATCAAAGACAGTATTCTGCAAATACAAAGCTATTACCAAAAGCAAGCAGAGAACAAAACTGGTTTCAGCCACAGGATTTCCTGTGGTTGTATCATTACTCTTCAGTCACATAATCAATTTAATGTGACTTCCTATGACAAAGAAGGAGGAAACCAAGAGGAACTTACTCATCTGTCAACCAGTACTAAAAAAATTCAGCAAGTCTCGGTGATATCATAGGCTGCAAATAATGCACGAGTTTCTCCACAGAACGCTTGGGTTTAGTGAAAGCGGAAAACCGCAGAGATTAGAAGAACAATTGCAGATGAGCAATGACTATGTGTTAACACAGCAGCTGGGCTTTATTTCTGCCAGAAGTGACTTTTGCAGGCCATGAGGTGTAACATCAGGTGCCTTTCAGTTTAAGTGACTTGATGAATATGCTTACAATAAATAGAAATTACATAATCCATGCACTTGCAACCTGAAGATCTCAGCTGATCTATACAAATAGTAAAGTAATACTAGCTGGTATCAAATTTGCAGCATACATATATTAGCCATTAAAAAATGCCCTTTGTGGGTTCACTGAATAATTATGAAAACTGAGATTTCAAACTAAAGACAAATCAAGACTAATACACTGCAGATATCTCTGCCCTGTTCTCAATTACAACATAAGGTATAATGCAAAAACACAAGAGGCAGGAGGGAGAAGAGGAGAAAACAGAATATGGAAATACTTTCCAGTAATCCCATGTATTAGCATACAACCTACACAGGGCTGCAAATAGGTATCTGAAAAGACCAAGCTGAAGACATTTTGAGTAGCTAAAACACAAGAGTAGCACTTACACACTGGGATACAAAAATTGTTGTGTTACTAAAACCTAATTTTAACAAAAATCAATAAACAAGCCTCTAGCAGAAATGTCCTTGGACTGACTTCTTCCACCTCTCCATAAAACACACACTACTAGTCACTCAAACATCAGCACTGTAATTTTTGCAACAATACTCCTACTATTGAACTCATACTATTTACTACCTTTCAGAAACAAGACCCTTGAAATAAACAGGAAATAAGCAATTATGCTTACAGTAAATGAAGAGTTAAAAATAGTTCTGCCTCTGCAACTCACCCAGTAAATCAGCCTAAACAGTCCCATTCAATTTCACAGCTCATTACCTGGAATAGACAGTTAAAGCCCCGTACCAGATGCACTCCGTACAAGACAACACTTCCAACTGTACTTAAAAATCCCCACTCAATTTCAGCATGACATATGTGGTGTCTATGTACTTTCATTTTTTTTTCTTAGTATGGAAACCACCTTTAGATTTGTTTGTGGATTTTGTATTAGTTATCACCCAGAGAAAACCCATTAATACAGGCATGTGTGGTTTTCAAATGACAGGTACTGACTACAGGTAAAGGGTTAAGCAAAGATAACATGTAAACATCATTTCTGGTCAGGGATTTATTTATGCTAACTATGTAAAGACAATACTTACACCTATTCTGTATCATTGCCTTCAACAACGTTCTTTTGAAAGAATATGAAACATCACAATGTATTTATGTAAAATACACAATGTATTTTATCTAAACTAGATGGCCTAAGACTAGATGGCATTGATCTGGTATGATGTTACAGTGCTCTGATTCACTAAAATTCCTTAACAGGCTCCAAAAGAAGCCCTGATCCAGCTTCCCTTTGGCAATAACCTTAATTAGGTTAGGATTCAATAAGGAACTTCAGAAAACAAAAGGCAGACAAAAACCACTGAAAATCCCTCATTGGCAAGGAAATGTGCTGGATGACGTAATCCTAATAGACTTTTGCCATTTCTTATTTCTACAATTCAAGGAAAATGAAAAGGATGGGCAAAATCCCCATAACAACCAGAATTAAATATAATTTACCTACTGGTAAAGATTCTGTTGTATCGTTTAAGTAAAGAATGCATGCAAGACTTCACGTCCTCTACTGGAGCATTCTGTAACTTTCCTGTTAAACTCAAGTAAGTCCTTGAGAGCAGCCCATATACGTACCTGAACTATTGTGTTCTCTTATCAACTCGGGTCTCAGCAGGATGTCATCTAGCTACCATGAAAAATCAGTTTTGTACACTGAATTCTGCTAATTAGAATACAGACTTCAGTTTGGGTAAGACTGTGTGTATGTAGAGAAAGAGATGCCAGTACCCTGAAACAACTTCCCTCCCTGCTCCACTCCAAACTCCCTTCTTCCTGAATTCTCTACTAGAGCTGTTTTCCTATTTCAATCAAACCTCAAGTTTACTGCTGTTTACCTAGTCCTTTCGGATCATTAAAAAGAGAAAGCATCTAGAATTGCTTTATTTCTAATATACTTTCTGGATAATAGCTATAAAATTTGCCATGACCCCAACTGCAGAGCTTATCTTAGCCCAAATTCAAAGAGCAGTAGGAGCTTTGACCCAGATTCAGGAAAGCATGTGGTTAAGTACATCCTTGGACTCAGGAAAGCACTTCATGATGTGAATAAAGGCAGCCACTGATTGATGCTCATTTACACCTTTCTCGAACCAATTTCTTTTAATTTATAACTTGGGACCTTTTCTTCCTCTTCCCTCTGACCACAAATCCAACCAATGCAGAAGAAAATACTCTCTTCATTTTCCATGTTAACAGGATACAAGAATATCTGAAGATGGCTCTGTGCCAGAAACTACACTTGACAGCTGTTTCAGACCACGGCATAGCTGTCACATTTTCGATGCCTAGTGCTGACAGGGATTACTTAAAAACAACTGTACCAGAAGAAATCGTTCTGCAGGCTATTCCTCAGCAGGGTTTTCGTGAACACAGTAGTTGTCAGAGCAAGTGCTAATTTGTATTTCAAAACAATGATTCCAGTAAATACAGAAAACTCTTTTGTAATTAACAATTTCAGAATACTTCTTTATCTCTTAAGACCAGTGGTGGAAAGGTAAGTTTGGTTTTCTGAGCATATAAATTTTGCATCCACCATAAAGTGAAGATCACTAACTAGCATACAAGTCTAGAAGCTTTTCACATCCACTTTCAGCACTTCCACATTTAAAATAGATAAGGCTTAAAAGTCAATTATTGAACAGAAGGAGGGAAGGAGGATTATGTGGTTGTTGTTGTTTTATAGTCTATGTACTCTGCTCCCAGTGATAAAAGACTAACTTCTACCACAGCCACTGCAAGCTAATTTTGACTAATTTGTGGGCAAACCAGTAATGGAGTTCACATGCCAAAAATCGTCCCTGAAGGGATTTAAATACAGCTGACATACTTCACAGAAAAACAGGAAATGGTCTGGTAGTTACTTAACACCTATCAGAGCTATTCTTTGGTCTCAAATTGGTCACATGATAAAACTCCCTCACAGGCCTGAAAAATAGAAAGCTAGTGAAAAATCCACACATATAATGCTAAATTTTAAGTTACTTCTGTACCATCAATACCAGATTAGAAAAACTATCTATGTCTGGCTAACAGTCAGGAAGAAAGTCTGACAAACATGGAAATGGTCCTAAAGGTAGTATGGTTGGCTTAATATTTCCTCTGCTGTTGCTGTTTACCAGCATGACACCCATAAAGGGACAGAGAGGATGAAAACAGCTCTGTACTTAATGACTGCTCAGATTCACAATAATCAGGTGCTGCTCTGGCTAGACAAAAGACAGCCCCTGAAGACTACCAGTTGTACTGCTTGACATAAATCCAGTGCCTAGCAAAGCAGCCCTCCAGACGCCGGCTCTGCCAGCAGCAGGGACCAGACAGGTGCATTTGAGAGCGTAACTGGATATAACAAACTGATCCAAGCATCAGGAGCTGGGGAAGCCTCGTCCCCAGGAGCGCCCTGTACCTGCAGGAATGGAGGTGACAGTGACAGATTGTGTGAATGTGCAGGAGGAGAAGAGACAGTGGTTGGTACTACCAGCGCTGGGTAAATCCCCCCTGCAGAACGGCTGTTCACCTCCTCTGAGAAAAGGACAGCAAAGGGGACACAAGGGCACCACGGCCTGGACTCAACACCAAACCTTTGTACTGTACAGATTTCAGCTCAGTGTGGCAAAACGAAGCCAACTCATAGCCCTAAAAATTAACTTTCAAACTCTCACTCTGTCAGGCTGAAAGGAACAATGATAAACTTTATTCTTGGTATGTAACAACCTAAGACCTAAAGGTTCAAAGTTGATTCCACAACAGAGAAGTAATTTTCACCTAGAACTGGAAGGCATCATAAGGACAGAGGAGAAAAAAAATCTTTCATTTGTTTGAATTAGTAAGATAAATTTTTGTTACAGCTCCACATCAAGTTACAATTCCACAGTTTTGCTGCACTGTAGGAGAGAAAACAGGGCTGTGGGGAATGCAGATAATGTAACACCAGGTAATTTTAGTGCTAGTCATCCTGACCTACACTCTTCTACTTGCCTAATTATAAATTTACGAAGGGATCGTTAATCCAATGTAACTAAATCAACTTTAACCCGGATTCTTGGCCAGTGCTTAGCATTGTCACCTATGAAGGAGCATGGGATGCCTGTGTGGAGGTGGCAGGAGAGGGGGCACTGCCCAGCCCCTCAGCCACAATGGTGGTGGCACCTGAGGAGAAGTGTGCAAGGGAACGGCAAAACACAAAGACAGAGAGAACTGAGGAAAAAAAAAAAAAGAGAGAAACAGCCCTTCCAGCACCTGGGTCAGGGAAGGAGGAAGGGAGGAGGTGCTGGGATTGCCCTGCAGCCCTAGGGACGAGACCACCGTGGGCTCTCTCTAATATATGCAATAAATAGAAGAGAATTGAAATAAAGGCTTTGCCATTCTGCAATGTAAAAATATGCATCCATCACAACACGCAAATGGGATTTGTGAAAGAAAGCCCAGCCATTTGGTGTCTTTATTGACCATACATTAGCATTAGCTTTGATTTAGCAAATAAGGTCAGTGAGCAAGCACTTCAGTTCCCTTTACATTAGGCTCATCAAGCATCACACCACCCCCAAAAAACCCCACTCTTTTCTTTTTTTGGAAACAGCCATTCATTCAATATTAGCTATTGATGCTATGGGCCAGCCTTCCAAAACCAAAGACATCCATTAAAATGAACCCAAGTAAATGAAACCTCAAACATTTAATTACTTCCTATCTGGACCCCCACCACCAAATTCCACTTGGCTGGAATCTGTTTATGGAAAGCTGTGCCTCCAGCATCCCATTCGTAATGCAAGAATAACTCCAGAAACCAAATTAAGCATGGCCATGCCCTCCTGAAAAGGAAACTGCTCAGGAACATGGAGCATTTGGAGCTACATTTCACCACTATGGAATGGCTTTTCTGAACTAAAAATAATTTTTTTTTTCATCATTCCAACATCTTCCTCCAGCTTTTTTTATCCACAATTCAGTACCCAAAACTAAAATATATTCATAAACGATCCAGACTTTAATTCACAAAAATTCTTCACAGAATTTTTGATTGCAATCCTTCAGAAATAATGAAACAAGAAAACATGTACGAAAACCCAGCTGACAGTCTGTCTTAAATGTATATCTGTATTTTAGAAGTGTGAAAATCCCCTTTTACCTGAATGAACAGCAGATCAGCAGCAGTTACTGTATAAAGTCTTATTTAATAACATTTATTTTTCACATTTAAGCAGTTTATTTTTATATTGGACCATGCTTTGTTCTCACACAACTATCCATCTATCTGTATATGCCCAGAAGATTTCTAAATAAAAACTATTAAAAAAATCAATTTGTTCAACTATTTCATTAGAAAGTGGCTACACGTAACAGAAAAGCCATTTGTCTTTTCTTAGAGCAGCTAGAAAGCAGCAATTTATCTTAGAAACAATTTAAAAATGTTCAGTTTAGTTAACAAACTCTGCATGATACCACAGTCATACCTGAGCACGCAGAGTGATTTGTAAATATTATGAATTAAGCAACGACTCAGTACTTGTAAATCCAGAAGTCCTGCGTAAGTCTAGTGAAGTAACTGCCTTTTGCATGTAGACAAGAGCTGGAATAAATTGCATCCAAAAACCCCAGAGACCACCTCTTCTCTACCACATGGCAATTGATATTTCCATTATTTTTCAAAAACTTCGTATCTTTAGAGTTTGAAATAATTGAATTTCATAGGTGCTCCTTAAAACAATATTTTGATTATAAAATATCAACATGGATATGATTACTGCATCACATTGTTACAACTGCATGAGATCAGTGAAGACAGGGCAAATTGCAGCCTTTCTTCTTCTGTGCTTACTTCAGGAGAAGTCAAAAAGTAGATGAATACCTCAGGCAGCTCTTTGATAACAGCAAAATATGATCAGGAAAATTTGTTTTGTTCTTAAGAACAGAAATTTTCAGCTTGAAGGATTCTTTTGAGTACAAGCTTTACTGTTTCCCCGCAAACAAAAGTTAAGAAGTTCACAATAGTTACAAACATTGACTTCACCTGAATACATCAGAACGTGACACAGACTATCCTCTGAAAGACATGCCAAGACATTTGAACAGTTTCAGATTCCCTTTTGATTCTGTCCCTGTTCCATTTCACATATATTCACCAGAAATGGGCTCATAGCCAGAAAAAATCCCAAACCCATAACCAAAACATAAATAGTCTAAATACCTTCACTCAGGGTGGTAAGCATGGGTACATTTGTAGGTTAGATCCTTCTCACAGAACTAAGGAGGCAGCACCAATGCACAACGTTTCTTATAAACCTTTGATTAAAAGGCGAGTTTTGTGCAGGTTAAAATAAATTAAACAACTCTGATGCACAATTCAGGCTTAGTCTTTCCATATGCATCTTGTTTAGCTCCCCCATGGACACAGGGTACAGAAGCCATGCATGACCTGGCCTCTCTCACTGTTTCTCTGAGCATCACTCCTGGTAACTCCACAAATTCACTGATTCTAAAGATCCTTTGTGCCTCCAAGGCTATCAATAGAGAAAGCTAAGACAGAGATCCAGATTAAATTCTTAGTTTACGGCTTTCAACACTACACATTATATTTTACATAAATTCTCCAAAGCCCATCACATACCACAGTTCTGAGACTAAGGAAGTCTCAGAACTCCTGAGAAGTGCGTATATACTTCTACTTGCATTTTGCAGCAAAAGAACAGAGATAGTAACTATCAGGAATATGATCAAAATCAAACATGGGGACTGATACTGCCACAAAACACTGCAGAAATAAAATATAAGGCTGTGCCAATTCCTTTCCCTTTTAGGTAACCTTGATATGGCAAACCTGCCCCCTGAAAGTTCACTCTTTCAAAGACCATCATTCAGAAGATCTTGTAGACATTTTCCCCACATCCTGCAAATCCACTATCAGACTGAATGGAAGCACTGCTTTTCCAGTTTCCAGCCTACTTCTAAGACAGTAGTCAGAAAATATTACCAGAAGTCATATTCATTGCCCATAAAGTCTTGAGTTTCCCCACCTGCCTCTCTACATGATTTGCATCATTCTGCACAAATCAGCCAAGTCCAGTCACCTTTTTGCCACCTATATAATTGTACCATTAGCACCTGTATCTCCCCAGGTACAGCACTACCTCCACACTGAATACAGACAGACTGCCAGGAACTTCATGAATGGAGTACTCAACACTGGAATGAAGGCTTTATCTTTCTAGAGCGTGCTTAAAAGAAGGTTTTTACCCAAAGAATTCTCAAATCTAGTGCAAGGTGCAAGGTGTACAAGCTTCTAAGCTTAGGGGCTGAAAAAGACAACAGTGATGAATCATCAGGGGCAAGGAAAACTTCATATAAGACCATGCTGGTGAAGAGTGACATGGGAACACTGTTTAAAGCATAACCTGGATCCTGTTTGTTTCCGTTCTCCAAAGAGCATCAAGGTAAGGATTAAGGATTTGGATATTACTGAAGGTATTCTCTCTGTTCCCTCTATTGAAGGCTGTCTTTCTCTGTTCTGCACTCTGTGAATCTGAGCAAGTGTACCAGGGCTACATCCTGTGCATCCACCAAGACAGAGAAAAAGGGCTCAGAATGCCTACACCTCCACCAAAAGGAAAGATTTTCCTATACCACATACGAAGCACCATGACAGGGGTACACCTCTAAATATATGATGAACTGAAAAGCAGCTTGCTTTGTTTTTGTTCTATAGCAGTGAGATTTTAGAAGAGGAAAGAATAAAAAGCAAAACTCTGGATTTTGGAAAGACAATTGGTGTTATGCTGCTTCTTAATTTAATGTTTGGAAAAGTATGTTCCTACTACAAAGCCGACCACAGGAGAAAGAAAACATAGTGCTCTTTTCCCAAAAATGGTGAAGCAGAAGCAATACAGAATGTCCTTTATCTCGGAGCCTGGATGCTGTGGTCTATCCACAAGTGACTGGAGCTGGAACTGAAACACTGGCTTCCTTCCCTACTGGCTGAGGTACATTTAAACACTGAAACATGGTGCAGCTGTAGCTTCCCCGCAATCACCCCTCCCTCGAATGAACAAGAAAAAAAGTACTCTGAACTATGGCTTTAGAGTCACCTTTGGGTGTTCAAAGCTACAACAGCACCAACCACAAACCTCAGATGAGGCAAACCGACAGGTGCACCATGCTAAAGCTGAACTGGGCTCCCCTAAAGGCTGAGAAAGTACATGCCAGAAAGCCTCTAATTCAGGCAGACAGGATCCCTCTCTGGATGCCTTTAAATACATTTACACACTCTCACTGAATCTACAGGAATCCTGAACATGTGCTCTAAAGCACTCTTACTCCTTTAACACACAGACGATCTTATTTTAAGCACAGCACGCCCCCTCCTTAGCTTTCTACAAACCATAGTGACACTGAGACTAAGCCAAATGCAGCTTGTCACCACTTCTTTTATATAGATTTTTCCCTTTCCACATCTACCAGTAGCTCCATCACACCTCATTTTAATTCAGAAAAATTCTACTCATCTCTTCCAAAACAGAAGTTAACTTCCAAAACAGTATCAGCTATGTTCAGATCAACTACAGCTGCAACAGTAAATGAAGTAAATACACACACCTTATAATGTGCAATTAACAGAGTATTCTGCTAAAAATGGAACCAAAAGACAATTCACTGGAATGAAACTGGCATTAGACAAATATACGTTAAAGAAAAAAAACCCAAACCAACAAGAATGGGCTAAGACATCAGTGCTGAAGGAGATTAAAGTTTGGGCTGGTGACAAACTGGAAGGCACAGACAGACAAATGATGACAGTCTGCAACTCTTCCAATACTCAGATGAGATATATTCAGGTGGTTCCTGACAACAGTCCATCTTATTTATTGGCCAACAAGACTTGCGTCTTCTCACAAAACCTGTTAAATGTACTCTATGGCAAGATCCTAAATACACTGCCTTTCAAAATAACCCTCAAAGAGCAGTGATCTTATGGCCTTTACGAGAACAGGAATTGGCACATGATAAATGAAGGGAAAAAGCAAGTCATCCAATATTAGCTGGTAATTTTAGAAATCCATATATGAACTTCATAGGGCACATAGCATTATACAGAGCTTTAGAGTTTAAAGCAGAGCTCTAACTGATTTCAGTGACAGCTGAGAGTTCTCAGTATCTCTTCGTATCAAACCACAGGAAGTCAACTAACTGATCCATATGGTGATGAATGCACAATACTGGCTACATACAAAATATGTGGTTAATATCCAGCATTACATGGAAAAAAAAAATCCCTCTGTAGCAGCCAACAAGAGAATAAAATTCTCCATAGCATCATTCAATTCCCTTGTAAAAAAACCCAAACATTTTCCTTTCCAGCAAACCACAAATTCATCCACTACGTAACTGCTTACTTTGACAGCTTAGTCCCCAACAAAATATGGGTGAGTTTCCAGAACCCTACTGTCCTATGGGATATGCAAAACAGGTGACTGAGGGGGAACAGGCAGGGAAAACATCACCATCATACAGCTACACATGAAGATAGGATGCACACATACAGTTAATTCTATCAGTTTGTGTTTCTACCATTTTAATTGTTTCTTTCAGTATTTCTATCATACATACATACCAGCAACAAAAGGTATTTTCAGAAATTTTTACTGTATTCTGAAGTCATTTAATAATCACTTAAATAAAGTCAAAACTTTCACAAAAAGCCCACTGATGTGGCATTCAGGATGCATCTGCACAAAAAATACCTGAAATTGATCCTAAACCAAATTTGCACCCATCCTGTGCAGTGGATGCTCCCAGGCCTGACACTTGGCAGAGCCCCTGGAAGGAGCAATGAACATCTCTCCCACTCTTTCCTGCAGCATGCCTAAAACTCACCACGGATCTGCAGAGACCGGCTGCCTGCAGCTCCTTCCTCCTCACCTCAATTCTGATGCTTCATGTTCTACTTAAGCACTCGCAAGCAGAGAAAAGTATAGAAAGGAACCCCATTAACCTGAAAAGCAATGCCCAGAAAGACTCCCCATTGCAATCTGGAATGCATCTCACCTTCCCATTTGAGAATAAAGTACAATATGGGCTATTTTGGCTAAAGCTATAAATGATATTCACGTATCCTTTCTTTCAGACAAGGAGGAATTCTCTGAGCTTTCAAGCAAACCCAGAATTAGCTCAAGCATTTCACGGCCAAATTACTTTATACATACACAAAGAACATAACGTAAATTTCTTCATAACACAAACACTGCCATTCTTTGCTCAGTTCTTATACCATTAGACTCTGGTGTTGCATTTCTGGGAAAGAGATAAATAAAAATCTCCCGTCCACTCAACAAGGTACAGTTACACAATGCATCTTCTTCACTTCCTAAGCCAGTTTTGCTGCAACTGCAGACATACTTCACCCAACAATGAGTTCACTCCCTGCAGGCGTGCAGATGTCAAACTGTGGAGCTGCACTGTAAATCTTTATCACTGAAACAGCACAAAAAATGCTCAACATCCAGCTAGTGTGGAAGGAATCAAAACCTCAGCTGATCCAAAATAAAAAAGCAGTAACATAGTCATTACTTACACCTTGCATTTCCAAATGACAGGTAGGACTGGCTTCTGATCTTAAACAGAGATGCCTGAGATCAAGACATCTGCTGGGCAGCAAGGACGCTTTCATGTATGACACAAGCTCCTCAAATTCAGGAGAAACAGTATCCCAGGCTAAACAGCTCAAAGACAATCCTTGTACATTGTTCAACTCATTTTGAATGTATAACGTACACGTGGAATAATTCTGAGAAATAGATAAGCAGTCCCACCTGTCCTATCATCAAGTTGAAACTACTCAAAAGCAAGATACATATCTCAGGCGAGCAGAAGCTTTAGGGTTCATGGCTAGTTCAGGACAAAATGCTAAGTTTTAAGGATGAGTCAGAACTCTCAGCAAACGTGGGAAGGCAGCTCTGAACCACCATTTATTTGTTCTGTGCTTGTGCAGGAGCTGAGCAGAGGCCAGTGCCCTGAACACGACCAGAAGGTCAGTGCTCCGCAGCACCACTGCAATGGCAACACATCAATGTCTCTTTTCATGGTAAAGTTTCCTTCCTGAGCTACCAGGCTTGAAAGAAAAAGGAAAGAAAAATAATCACATAGACAAACACAAGAAAAGTCATTCTCCCAATACTGTAACCAACATAAAAAAAAAAAAGCATTACTTCAAGTTTCAAATCCTAACTACTCTTCTCAGTTAATAAGCTCCAAAATTATGCACTGTATGCAGCTAACGAAAACACAAGAAAGAAACATGCCTCTTCTTTTCCAGTGCAACCATCTGCAATAACATTTTTGAGGAATTAAACCAACCCACAGGAAAATTATTATCATGCTTGGTGCAGAAAAGTACCTTAAAACAAAGATGTTGACTGTGCTATCAAAGTCTTGGAGATTTTTGTGTGTGGCCATTCAGTCACAGTTACCAGTTAAAGGCACAAGCAAGAGGGGGAAAACATTCAAAGGGATGAGTAAAGGAATTACTCTCCATTTAATCCGCAGTTCACCCACTGCAGTACTGAGTTCACAAAATGGAAGTGACTTACTATACTAACCTACATAAAAGAAAGCTTCCTCTGTTACATGGAATTCAGAAGAGAAGGGGGAAAAGACTCAAGAACCTCCAGGAGAAGGTTAAATTCTTCTGTGCAGTTTGGGATTTAAATCAAGAAATCCTTGCTCTATATTCTTCCTTAATATAGTTCAGAGAAACAGAGACATCAGAAGAATCATATCAAGAATAAAAACATTCAGCAGGAGGTGGGCTAACTACATTATTTACAAGCAAGAAAACCACAAATGAGCTATTGCAACTTTCCAGAACAAATATTGATGTATTTGGTTTTGCACTAGCTTGCACTTCATTCAGATGTCACTGTTCCATACAAATAAAACAAAAAAAATGTTAAAACTCACTACTGTTCTGTCTTTGATTTTACACAGGTGTGAATGACTGCCCATTATCTCAGATATCATGTGGTCAGGCTGAAGTCTAATATTTTGTTAATAATTATTCTCAAGACAGCTCCCTTTAAACAATCAGAGAATTCATTAGAAGTTACTCTTTTCTATCCATGCGCTAACAAAGCCAAGACTGGACTAAAACCCCAAATTCCACTCTCCCCAGACTAGTAAGAAAACAAACTCATTTTAGTAAGCCTACCACGTCAGAGCACCAATTCATTGGTGACCTTCCACACCTGACTGTAAAAGAAAGGAGGCAAGTTTCTAAAGTCCTGCTGTACCACATCAAGAATGAGAACCCTAAAGCAATGTAATTTTATGAATATTAAATGTGCAACAGTAGAGCAGAGGAGTAGTTATTCCTCCCCCAGAGCAGAGGAATAGTTATTCCTTCCCCTCATCCAAAAGTTTGCACAAGAGCTGGCTATGGCAGAAGGCCATGGAAGGCAAACTCCAACCCTTGCCATACTTTCTCTGAAGAACTCTGAGAGACTCAATGCCAACTCTGATTCCTTTATTCCTGGTATAGCATAAATAACTACCTTGGGACACTTCAAGAACTTCTGCCATTTGAACCTGGCAGAGCAAAAAGACAAATTACAGCAATATGTACAAAATGTTTCTGCACAGATGAAACACAAAGTAAATGCAAATTGTAATGAGGCAGCAAAATCACTCAGAAATATCCTTATTAAACACACTGCCCCATAAATAACTTCTGATGCAAAGCATTATGTACTACATAAATTACACTGTGCCTCAGAAATAGCTGCTATCTGCAAAGTAATAGCTCATTAATAGTTCTTGAATTTTTCTTTTGCAGTACTATATAAAAAGGAAAAATTCCACATTTCTCCTCTGGTATGTCATGACTAAGTCTCTGTAAAAACAGACTGACCACTAACAAACCTCCAGGCACCCCACAGAATGTACTCAGAAGTTCTTAAGCAGTAAACACCAAAACGAAGTTAATGAAAAATGCAGAGTATCCATTCTTGATGGAAAGTTGACTTTTACTTAGCACAGTTGCTTTAAAATCACTTCCTCACAGGGCAGCTCAGAGTGCCAGTGGAAATAGGCAGGAAGCAGATACTCAGAAGCACCAGGCAGAAAAAAAGGAGGGGGAGGAAGGGGCAATTTCCTGATCTACAGAAGTGACAGCATTATGAAACTGCCTACCTTCAGAGTCTTTTTCACCTTAACTGATGATTAAGTACAAGGTTTTAGGAGAACCTGCCTCAACCTTCAGTTAAAACCTTTTTGAGCAATACCTATACAGATACAGCTCTCCAGGTGGTAATTCCCAGCATTAGTTGGAGATTATAATCAAAGAGTTTCTGGTTATCTCTGCTGACATCATATTTGACTTCCTGAAAGCATACGAAATTCTATGGGAAAAGTTTCCAGCGTAGCAATGATCTGAGTTTTGCAGTCTGACAGTTAACTTGCTCCAACACCACAGCCCTCAGTATTCCTCAAAGTCCAAACAAGCTAAACCCTAACACGCAGCAGGGCACAGTGCAGACCTATTCCATAAATAGGAAGTATGAGACAAGATTTAAATGTATGCATTTCAATTCATGTAAGACATTAGGACACTCCGGAAAACTTTTCTGAAATGCCAGTGGCATGCATACCACAGGGCTGCAGGAAAGATTTGAAAAGATGAGGTACAAACAAACCACTGTATGAGTTAAAAAGATTAATTTTTATGGAGGTCCAAGTTCAACACACATAAACAGTTGCTCAAAACACAATTCTGGCAAGCATCCGCCTGACCACTGCAGAAAAGAGCACTTCCCTTCTGAGAAATAAAACAATTGCCACTGCTTCAAGTTGTACAATGCTAAAGGTACAGGAGAGGGAGGAAAGAGGACATCACAGCAACGAGATCACAGAAATAAGATTAAAAAGGGTACCCAAACAGTATGCTGGAAATTTAAGCAAATAAATAAAGCCCTTAAACACACAGAATTTACAAGCCACCCACACCTTCAGGAATTTCCACAACAAACATTTCAAAAAACTTTGAAGAAAAAAAAATTAAATTGGAAGGAACACAAACATAAACCTGGATCCTAGAAACTGCTTTTCCACTGAATTTTTAAATCACCTTCACAGACCACAGCAGTGCCTCCATTTCTTTGCAGAGATATTTAAGATGCTAATGACCACATACTTTTCTCAGACAGGTTTTCAAGGCAATATACGCAAGTACCCAATATTACTGTAAATTACTTTCTCACCAGGAAAGTAATTGAAAGAAAAAAAAAGTATATTTACAACCCTCCCAACCTGGAAATAAATATACATTTTAAAAGTATACTATAAAAATGTGAAACAAAATAAAGAAAATATTCTCTCCTGACATCTAGAAAAAGCTACAGTAATTGAAGTCTAGTTTTAAATACTTAACCAGTTAATGCCCTCAAATGATTTGGCTTTCTTTAGAAGTTCAGCAGCAAATATGAACTGTTTTAGTATCATGAGAGTATCAGCAAATTAAAATCATGCTTATCTCCATTAACTGAGAACAGAATTAGGCTAAGAAATGCCGCCTTCTTCCTGCCAGACAGAAATGACAATTTTGGCTCATAGCTATTAAAGTCAATGCCTACCACGTGATGAATCCATCCCCATTCAGATGTCTAAACTTTCTCAAATCTTGACATACCAACTGGGAAATGGCCTTTTGGTGGAGAAGCTGTTTTCCTCTCAAAGAGAAAAAAGCAGCAGGGAATATAGCACCTAGGTCTTTAAGTGCCTGGCACAGAAAAATATGGTATTAGACACACTAAGGCAAAGAGAAAGAAGAGAATCTGGGCTTATTTGTTGAGGCTTATGTTGAAATTGTGAGCCTGAAAATGTCACCAAGCAGCGCACTTATAGACTTCAAATATTTCTGTCTGATGGGAATACTCTGAGAAGGGACATCAGGTAGTAGCAATGCAGCTCTTCTGCACTGTGTTTTACAAACACACACACACAAAGGACCCCGAGCCTCTGTGATAGGCTGTTATGCTTAATTCAAACGTGCAGTTTGACCCTGCTTCTCCTGAAGGTAAGGAAAATTCTGCCACAAGCTTTTAGGGGGACGGCGGTGTGGGTGTTATTGAAAACAATGATTGGCATACCAAGAAGAAATGCTTGCAGCTTTGCCAAAATTACTTCATTTACCATCTTCCATCTCCTACAAATTTCCTCTGACGCTTCCCATAGGAAATGGTTTTGTACCCCTTATGCAGGAACCATGCTAACAATGACCTTTGCACCCTGTCCCTGTAAGAGCACGTGATTTCACATGCCAGAGACAGGAATACAGAAAGAGCTGGAGGTGTGTCTGAGAGAAACTGAAAATCCAAAGTAAAAGCAGTAACAAACGGTAGCCTAACATTAGCAAAAGTGCCATGCACTAGCAGTCACAAAGTTTTCTTCACTGCTTTAAGAATCAGTGGGATAACATCAAAACTACTAAAGAAAATACTTTCCCCAAACATGTGAATTAATTTGATCAAACCGGATCTGACAGTGACATATTAGAGAAAACTGTTTCCCAAAACTGGAAAAGAAAAAAAAACCAAAAAGGAAATCCCCAAAAGATGGAACCCCTCTCTGAAGTGAAAGACACAAGACAAGAAACTTTCTTTTAGAGACAGAATTACAGATGCTTAATGCCTAGATTTTAAAGTGTAAAATTTCATTTTGCTGATCATGACCTGTCATCAGTAAGAATTATCAATACACATTCTACTTCCTAATTAAGGTAGATGGAGAACAAAAAAATCACAAGGTCACATGAAATAAAATTATGCAAGTTTTGAATAATCATATGACACTTTGATGTCAACAAAAGGTTTTAGTGCCACAAATTCAGCCTGGTTAAGAACTGAATGCATTGAGGCGTTAGAACCAATCAATGGGCAGCAACATACCATGTAGATTTTGGGGTGTTTAAGAACCTTTTGTAATCATAACTATGATCATACACATGGTTAAATAAATTTACTGACAACATTAACTACATGACCAATACAAAGCCAAAACTCCTTAGACTAGTTTGTTCCCTCATCAAGAAAACTTAATGGTGAAATCAAAGCAAATTTTTAAGTACTCATATTAAGACTTTATTGGAAGAGATTCCCTCCTATTGGTAGTGCCAAGGATCACAATGCGAATGTAGTATTGTCAGTAAATAATACAAATTCCATTACATGATCTTAGCTTTGGAGAAGAAGAATGTAAAAAATTCAAGAACAGTGTAGCTAGACAGCAAATCATCAACTCCTCGGCCCTGCTGCGGACTTTTTTCTCCCCGAGAAAGTTTAAGCACTAGGCTACTGCTGATAAGATCAGATGAAATCTCTGCTAAATCAGCCAGGAAGAGACTTTTCAAGCCTTACCATGAGCTCCTGCAGCATATACTCACAGTTTATCTGCACAGATATTCACTGAAGTACCTAAGAAGCTACACCACCAAAAGCAGCTGGTTCCCAGATCATTTTCTCTGAAGTCAAAGCGTTACTCAATGATAAAGTTAACCAAGAAATATCAAGTTAATGAAATAATACACACCAGCTGTGGTAACACACATTGCATACCATTTTCTCTCGGTAACCTTAACTCTAAATAGAGTTTGCATTTTCAGAGTATGAATTATCATCAATGGAGATATGAAGTCATTCCTTATTTTCAGAAAAACCAGTAACATACAAGAGCACAGAGAGTATATTTTTTAGCCAGCCTACTTAGGTCCAGAAAAACTCATTGGACTAATTTAATTTCAAGAGTAAAATTATGACTTCTATAAAGATGGAGAAATTTAGAAGTACATCTTTTGTTACACAGAAGTGGCTGCTAGATGGGAAGGTGAAAATAGTCAGTCTTGGAGGTGGAATGACACAACAGCAAAATGACAATGGTTTTCTCTGCAGATTTCTGTTTGCATAGGAAGCAGCTTCCATAATTTCCTCTAACATATCAGTTTAGAGAGAAAACAAGTCCCTTTTGTGTCAGTCCCTATCAAAATTATAAAAGGGTCTTTTTATTAATCACAAAATAGTACATCATGTGTTTTCTAAAAGTTGGGGGAAATAGAACAAAACTATTCCAAGTGTGTTAACATAAGAATCCTTGTCTTTCAGTTACAAAGTATACAAGGAAAACTGTGTAAAGACACTGAGTGATACCATGCCAAATACCACAGAACACACAAATACACCAACACTTTCTTTTTGCAAGGAATTACCATCACCAAAATCAGACAGTTAATCTGAAGATCCCCCTTCATGATTAGAAACTTTCTCATTGCGAAAAGAAAAGTTTTGGAAACTGTTATGGAAAAAAATAAGGCTCACTGAATTTCTACACCAAATATCTATCAGAAGAAGCTGGTAGCCTCAAAATTTGTTTCAAAATTGTAGCTCTCTTGTAGGCTAGAGGGGTCTGAAAGGCAACCAGCCTGGAGCACAGGAGCTGCAGTAGGTGAAGACACAAAACTCTGGGCTGTCACAGTCCTAGCCCCCTTACTTTTATGCAAACACCACTACAGTATCTTCACAGAACCATACTGACAGATTTCAACGTGCTTTTGCAGGGTTGGTTTTCAACTGGATTCTGTCCCTCTGCCCACGCAAGCACCAGCAGAACAAAGATCAGTGGATTTAGGCAGCCTTAAGACACCATCAAGTCAGTCCCCACCCAAGATAAAACCAGTGAGTTGCAATCCAAATACTGACTTCTATTTCCTCCTCCTGCTCTTGTTACTATGTGTCCTGCAAAACATTCAGACAACACAGTGCTTTATTTACAAAAGGCAGCGTGGTAAAGGTGAAAGAACTTTAATGAGCAAGAGCAGGAAATACCTTGGGACTGCACAAATGACATTTTCTTAAACCAGTGTGCAGAGTAATTGCCACCCTTCCTATCACTTTTTTAATTTAGTTTCAGGTATTAAAATGATAAAGCTATACTTTCACTTAAGTCTCATCTTATTTAGACTACAGCAGCAAAACAGATCCCATCTTCTTACTCATAGCCAGAACAAACAGCCCAAGGCACCAGTTCTACAAAAGAACAAGGCAAAATGATTAAAGATAGTAAATCAACGGATCTAATAAGACATGTACAGGGTGTCTACAGGAAACACTGTATGGATGCATTGGTGTGTCTTTCACACAGGTGACAAATTTTTTCTACCCTTCTCCACACACTACAATAATCTCTATATTACAAATCTGGCCAACAAATCATGAAAGCTTGGGAATGACTAGGGAAAAACAAAGAAAAAAACCAATCCAAATCCAGAAACCAAGATTCTCACCATGAGAAGATCAGACTGACACATGGATATCCACACCATATTAGAAACACAAACTGAGATTTACATGGGATGAAAAGCAACAGAATGGAAGCAAGGAAGAAACGCACGAGGCCTCAGTTGAGAAGGTAAGATGCTTTGGAATAACAAAGCATCTTCCTTTCTTTTGGAAAACCACAGAGGAGGGAAAGGAGGAAGGACTCAAAAATGGAGACCTGCGGACTCTCCACCACATCCTCCTCCAAGCCTCGAACTCTGAGACTGAAAGGAAACTGAACAAAAGACCAACCAAGCATTGCTGTTCTAATCCCACAACATTTGAAGGAAATGTAATTACTGTTATTAACATCTACAAATGCTTTTTCCTCTCCCACTTGGAATGGCACACAAAACTCACTTTTTATTTCTACAAAAAAATTACCGTACATTTCCACTAAATTGATGAGTAAATTTTTTCCCTCAAAATAGCCTACAGAAGTACTGCAGTTCATAATATCTACAAGGTCCCCATGAAAAGCTTTTCAAAAAGCTGCCAAGAGAAGGTGCACTAAAAAGCTGATCCCTAAGAATAAAAAAAATCTGCAATATGGTGTAACAAAACTAATTTAAATCAAACTGGAAGTCTGGATACGGATAAGGAAGAATTATGAAACACAATGTCATAGGCGTCTGGATATACCTCGTGGATTTTATCCATGGTGACCGCTAGTAAACCTAATTAGGCTGTATTACTAGAAATAAAGCAAACTGACCTGCCTGAATAGAAGATTTTTGCAGTTATTATTAAGCCTAATGTCATGTTTAAACTATTTGAAATAAAAATCTTGTCGTTAACAAAAGATTGCACATGACTGACCTAAATCACTTGCATTTTTTAAAGATTTTGGTCCACATTAGTGGCATTCCCAAGCTTAAGGAGGATTTTAGAAAAATAACGTGTTGAGGTAAGTTAGACCAGAGTAGAACAAAATATTCCAGTTGTTCAGCCAGAAAAAGAAAATCAAATTAAACAAGTACAAATGCTTATGGAAGGAATGCCTGCTTTGCCAAAAGATAAAATTTAAAGAGTCTAGAAACTGGCCTTTTTTTCAATTCTGCCTCAGCTATCCACTGTAGCTTTTTTGTCAGGTTTTAGAGCTTGGCAGAACTTAATTGCTTCTGGAAGTTTTCTGCACAAATGGAGATTGTAAATTTTTTACATGATAAAAGCAATTAGGGATGCTAAGAATAGGTTAGTATTTTTCAAAGACACATCCAAGATAATTTATTACAGTTCACTTTCAGAAAGTAATTTGGGGACAATGATTTCCAGGGTAGTAGCCTGCATGCACTTTGTATCTAGAAATCCCATTTTTGCAATTTATTTACAAGAAAATTTCAAAACAACACTGGTCTCTCCAGCCACAGGTATGACTCAGTAGTGAAATTACTGTTATTTGCTGCTGCTATTCAGGATTCAAACACTGATCAATGGGTGTAAAGTAGAGCTTCAAAAAGAAAGGTAGCTTCTACCCATTTTTGTAAAAAAAGAAAATACATATCTAAAACCAAGAATTAAACTACATTGGGCCAAATAAGCTCGCTGCTTTTAGAGCACAATATCCATGCTATAGTTAACTGTGATATAATAATATGCTGCAGGTTATAAAAAAATATGTCATTAAATCCAGGACAGAAGGGTCAAAAGACAAGGAAGGAGCTTAGTCAGGTACATACAACCACAGCCTCATACCCTACACAGAGGTTAAAAATTCAAACACACCTTCAGCAGTACATTTTACAGTTATGATCATACCATAAAAAAAAACCTATTGGATTAACCCTTAAACATGAAATGCCCTAGTAACAGGGAATTTATTGTGTTGTCAGGAGGTTTATAATGCCCACTGAGCAGACTAACTCATATAATTGTATTTCTCCATTTGTTCCCATTAGACCAAAGCATGCGAGGAATTTCTGTACAGAATAAAGGCATTTCTAAAATTCCTGGAAACTAAGTATTAGTTAGCTTTCTGTCCAAGCAAGCTGTACTCCTTTGCAACAAACAGGACATTACTGACAGAAGTCAGTCAACCTGAAGACACATACCCCAAATATGCCCCAAAAGTGACAGCCTTGGAGTACTTCCAAACTTCCCCTGCCCAACAGAACAAAAACAGCCAAAAAGAACACCCTTTAAACTTATTTCTACTTAAAAATTAAGGGTTTTTTAAAAAAACACTTAGTGTAATGAAAATGTGTAAAGAAACAAACATGTTACAATGGATTAATGCCTCACTCTACTGGAAACTAATACAAAACAAGTAGAATTAACTGGATGGTCTCACAGCTCATTTGATCACATCAGAACTGTTGATAAACTTACAGTAATTATTTTACTGTGTTCAATACTGTGAAATAAGTGTGGGAAAAGAAATATCACAATTTAAAAGGTATAGACCTTCAACACAGATCTACCTAACACTAAAGCCTGCATGGGCAACCATTCTTCTGTGTATTTTCCCACAAATACTGTTTCCTTCTTTTTCAAGTAATTTGGTGTAGAACTGCATCTGTATAGATGTTTACACAATATTCTGAAACATGGAGATTTGAAGGTCGTTTCTACTTGTGAGCACTGAAGAACCCTCTTCTTTCACCCTAATCAATAAAAAGCATTTAATTGTTGCTGCAGCTGTGTAACAGAAACAACAGATTACATAAAAAATGCAGCAAAGTGTTATTGTAAACAATGTCAGAAATTTATGTGTCAAGAATGCCACGTCTTCTACATTGACAGAGCACCATCGTTTCATATGGCTCAGCTGCAAGCAATGAAAAAACTCATATTTAAAATAAGGCATATGCTTAAGTACTTCAAGTAGCCTTGACAAGCAAGATGCTCATTCTTTCCCAGAAAGAACTGAGTAATTGGTTTTGTTTATGTCAGACCAAGAGGTATTCCCATTTTTATGACTAGATTACAAAGAAGTTGGTATCTTTTAAAATGTAATTAGGAAAAAAAAAAGTATTTCTAATGGGTTAGATAGTACTAAGATTGGAAAATACTGAGCACCGAAGTCCACTTTACAAAAAACCACAACAAAAAAACTTAAAGAAGTTTTTTGAGTGCTAAGTCTTCTACTGTCTGCTAAGAATAGGACCTAAATTAATTATTGTTTTTTAACAGTCTGTTTTAAAAACAAAATATAAGCAACTCATAGCTGAAAATGACTGTGATTTTGTTCAGGACCTATAAAGAGATGAAGAACAAAGAAGAGGTGCAGAAGTTGAGAGATGTTCTTTCGTTACTAGAATTTAAAAACAAACCTAGCTCAAAAAGAGTTTTATTATTTTTTCTTAAGAAAAACCATGAGAGAGACCACCAGAAGGATAACACAGACAACCTTTCCACAACTCTGTCTTGAAAAATTGGTTGTATGGTGATAGAACCATTTTCAATATCCAGAACAGATGCTACACAACTGAATAACAGAATATCAGAGACCAATGATGACAGTCTAGTGTATGACCATATCAGCACTGCATAAACACCACACATTCCAGTTCTACTAGAGATGAAATGAGAACCATTTAATCCATCTTCCAAAGCTTTCTTTGGTAGGAAAAAAACAAAAACCAACAAAAAAACCAACCAAACAAAACCAACAATAAACTAAACAAAACCAACCAAACAAAAATTTTACTAAACAGTAAAGACAGTTTACATTTTTCCAACAAGAGCACAGATTTAATCAAATCACTGACGTCACCATGGTATTGGTGGTGCCTTCCATCTTCCCTCACTTTCATCTCCACACATTTTGAGGTTCATTCTACTATTCTTTCAATAGATTCTGAATACCATTGTTCTAGTTTCTTTTTAAAAGGAATTCAAACTGGAGCCATTAAAAAGGAAGTTTTCCCAGAACCAAAACATCTCCAAAAGCTTCTTTTTATCACTATATTTCTCTTTCAAGTTCACCTTATCAGTCTTCATTACCTCCCTCACACTCCTGCGTCAGTGAGGCAACTCACACACAAGTAGAAAAGAAAAAGCAAAGTGCTTGGAATTCTCAACAGCTTTTTCTGGTAAGCCCCAGTTGCTATAATTAGACAAGCCCTTTTCTAAATCACAAATACAACTATCAATAGAGATAAAAATGAAAACTTGCATCAAATACATAGAACAAGCCAAATCTAAATGTTCCAGTTTCTTCCTGTTATCTCAAAATGTGCCCTGATTTAACCCTCAGAACACAAATACAATGGCTGTTTCCATGGCTGTCTTAGCATATAAGATACCTATGTAATAAAAACAACAAAATCGAATCATCTTATTAACAAGTCACAAAACTAATACTGTATAAAAAGAGGAAATGCAATTATGTTTTCACTTAAAGCCAAAGATAGGATTTTGGAAGCAAAGCAGATTCTGAACCACAAAATAATTAACCTGACACTTCTAACCAGTCTAATGTCATTTCAAACACCAAAAAAGACTGAAATCCTACAAAAATTTAAATCTCAACTTCACATTGCAGAGACCTTACTTTGTCCACTTGCTGAGTTAAACTTGCAGTATCAAACCAAAATATGAACAATTAGTTCAGACCTCAGTTCTTTTACCCTTGTTTGTTTTTTAAATAAGTTATAGTTCTAGATTACAAGTTCATAAGTAGACCTAAAAGATCTAAGTACTAGAACATGAATCTTCTTAGTTCTCCTAAATATAGCAGCAGTCACATGGCTGTCATTAAGACATTAGCTTTTCCATGGTAGAATACCTCCTAAACCTTTCCCCTAAAAAATCAGACTGCGGTTCAGTCTTATATGAAATACAGCAGGTAACATCTCAGACCCAAAACCTATAAAAATACACATCCACAAATGCAACCCCAGCTCAAACTGTCCACAAAACCAAACAGTAACACCTCAAAACTACACTGCTGAAAAGCAAGAAAAAATTATTTGCTGCTCAACAGGAATCTGTCATCACTCAACAGCTGTTTATTAGCCTTTTCTTAAAAATAACATACCATATAAATAAACCTTATTTACATCTAGAAAGAATAATTTATTTTTTAAAAAAGGCAGTTTAAGCTTAAGATGACAATCAGTTCTCAGGAGTGAATTTGTACTTTGCATTTTGTAAACACACGAACATACCAGTTCATACCATTCCCTGACCAGTTCCAATACATTCAGACTGCACTCTCCACAGTAATCCAGCAAATATGTGGATGTTTGGCAGAAACCCACAAAATGCCAGCATCCAACTGACATCCACCAGTAGATATACCAGGCCCCAAGTTTTATTTCACTGATGGGAAAAATAAATTAATACACACTATTTTATATGGTAAATTCAAAACCAAGAGCGCTTCACATGCAGCAGCTTTCAGAACTCCCTGGTGTAAAATTTGTGCTATTTTTCCTGCTGTTCAAATAGAGGAGCTGAAAAAAACTGAGCTGAAAGCACTTCAACACTGAGTCCTTCAGAGAGGTGAGGGCAGAGTCCATGATTTCTGGCCGCCAGCCTTCCACTTCTGCCACTACTCAGCACATCTCTGACTTTAAAACCACATATAACCTCTTTCTAATCAACCACTTGCATTGTTTCCCCTTCTGAGGAGTGAGATATGAGAGGTCACGATTATATCAGAGCACAGGGTACCCTCAGTAACTTCACTGCACCAGAGCACTGGAGGGTACCTGACCTCTCTAAGAGCCTGATTTTGCCAACCCCCTGATCCCAAAAGGAATGCCAGAGACCGCTAGTTTCACTAGGAGGGCTGGCCCTCAGAGGAGACACTCCTGGGAGTGTTTGTAGGATAAAGACATCCTTCACACAGACACTTCCACCGGCAGGTACCAGCAACCACTGGCTCTTCCATGTCACAAACCCTCCTGAAAAAGCTCCCGGGGCAGAAGCCGGGACAGCAGAGCTGGGAGCAGAGGACCATAGCAACTCAGCCCTGGATGTGGGAGCAACTGGTCTTCTCTGAAGCTTAAGAGTCCTGCTAAGGCACAGTTGGAGCATGAGAGTGGAAAAACAGCAGGAAAAATAGGCCAGCAAGAAACCTTATTCCAGTCCAGCCCTTCCAAAACAGTGTATTATTTCCATCAGCAGATGGGAAAGCTTATTATAGAAATCTTCAGGTACTGTCAGAGCCTGGCAATGATGCATTTACCCATCAAACAACCATCACTGAATGCACCAGCGCCCAATACAATGGGTCCTAAACACACTGTTGCTCTGATCATCTAGATATGGTTAACTTGGTTATTATTATTATCATTATTTACAGGGTATCAGCTGGCTAGATCCACTGCAGACTACACTAAGCTCCTGCATAGAAAACACCCTTGGAGCCATCATATTTTCCCAGTCT
The DNA here is from genome assembly GCA_013398055.1 of Ifrita kowaldi. Classification (NCBI taxonomy): domain Eukaryota; kingdom Metazoa; phylum Chordata; class Aves; order Passeriformes; family Cinclosomatidae; genus Ifrita; species Ifrita kowaldi. The sequence goes on along the minus strand of VZRS01004388.1, from coordinate 169,850 downwards.
TTCACAGCTTCTGTATGCCAGTGACAGTTTTAGAGGGAAGATTCTTCAGAAGTACTTTTAATTACTATTTCCTCCTTAGCTAGAATGCATTAATTATAGCCTGTTCCTCCAGATAATAAGAAAATAAAAACCAGTGCAATATGAACACTACAAGAAACTTAATTACTGAGTCAGATGTCCTTTAGATGTCAGTATGACTACAGAGAGGAGCAGGAAAATAAAACACACACATATCAGTCTCAAGTTGTTAGATCAGTTATCAAAACAATGTCTTTCCTCAGCGACTTCATTTTGAAGAGCTCAACCACCTAATTAATCAAATGCCTGCTACGTGTCCGAAAATATGCTTTTTTTAATAAAGCAGGATGGCTGATATATTTATTACAAAGCAAATGTAGTAAATGGTTCTGTATGCAAATACAGAAGTGCAGCATGACTTTGAAGTTTGAAGGTCAGATACAGTAACCATTCTCATCAAGGTTCTTATGTCAGACTGCATCTTCTGGTTTACATCCGAGTTTAGGAGGAGGAAGAAAGAGAATTAAAAAGAAAAAAATAGAGTCAACCAGTTCTGTGACAACTTAAGAAGAACTGGCACACTATCATTCACCTGCTTTCCTTTAAGAATCTACTAATATCCTATCTCCCACAAAATGAATAAAGAAAATGAAAAGTGTGCCAGGGGCACACAGGGTTTCATTTGGCTTTTCAACTTTGATTTTCCTGATGAAAAAAACAATCTACTGAAGTCAGCAACGATTTTATATTAAAGAAGAGAATGTCATCTTCTCCATCTTCACAGATGTTTCAAACCCTTATCATTTCAGAGAGCTGAAAGATTTTCTTGTTCATCAACATGTTTTATTTTAAAGCAGTATAGATTCAACTGCAAAAGCAAATCAGAGGATTGATGTTTTTCCAGGCGTCAGAGAATTTATTCCATATCATTCCATATTCCCAGCAACTTTAGGATACAAAACTCAACAGCTGGGCCTGAAGGCAAGCAAATATGCTTCAAGCACAAGAGTCGGATCCATGTCAAAAAAGAAAAATAAAAAATATAAAGTATGTTTTACATGCATACCTCAAAGGCAAAAAAACCAATACAGACTTCTTTTTAGCACCACCACCACGTTTAAATACAGTAAAACTGATAACACTTCCCAGTAAAAACACTGAGTTATAAACAATCCACTCTCACACATAAATAACAGAGACATTATACAAAGCAGACAGGAACATGGACGGATGTACACAAAATAAACACATTCAAACTTACCCCACTCCAGATACTCAAGGATGTTCTTCTCTCTTCTCAGAGGGGAATTATTACATTCATCATAAAGGCAGATGAGTATATCCAGCAAGGTTTCCACACTGAAGCATTGCCCATTAGTCTGCGTTGGCCCATCCAAAATAAACTGCTCCAACTGCTTCAAACGCACTTCTCCAGACATGGTTGTTTCAGTTTGCATTTGGGTTTCTTTTTTAATAATTATTATTACTTTGTCAGAAAAACAACAACAAAAAAAAAACTTTTGAGGGTTTTGTTGTTTAAAAAGAAGTCAACAGTATTTTTAACAAGTGTCAAACTGTGGCGGTCCTTAATTGCCAGCCCACCTCGGTGTTCCCAGTCTGAAACTAAGCCCTTGGAGTTTCAGACACACATACACAGTGTGGATATCTGTGTATGCATGACTTTTAAGAGAAGAAAATAGTTATCCTAAAAAAAAAATTAATAGGCTGAGTAAGAAGCGGGGGAAAAAATATATACGGGCACTCCTGATGCTTTAAGAATAATAATTGCACTCAAATTCAACCGAGACTGCCTGACACCGATTTCACCGTGCGTGCACAGGCACACGCACTTATATATTTAAGGTCTTCTCCTTCATTCCCAATGCAGATCATGCAGCGCGATCCTGCGAGGAGCCCCGCCGCAGCACCACGGGCTAACAGCCCCTCCGGTTCCGCTTCCCAGGACGGATGGGAAGGGAAAAACAGACGTATTTACGTATTTATATAAGCGAAAGGCAGCAGAAATGAGGGCGCACACCGGCGGGGAGGGAGGGATGAGGGGCCGCGCAGCCCCGCCGCCCCCCGCCGCCTCCCCCGGCCCCGGCAGCGCCTCCGCGGCCACCACGGGGTGGGGCGCAGCCCCCCCTCCTCAGGGCGCAGCCACGTCCTGCCCCGGGCAGCCTTTCCCTTCCTCCTCCTCCTCCTTACCGAGTCTCCTTTTAAGGCTTTTCAGTGATTCAAAAAAACTAAAGTCTTCATCGTCGCCCCCCTCTCCTCCGCTGCGCCAAGGGGCGGCGGGCGGGACGCGCGCCCCGACACACCGGCGAAAGCGCTCCGAGCCCTGTCAAATCCTTCCCATGGCTGCGGCGGCTGCTGCTGCTGCGGGGGCGGGGCC